>JAOVVB010041234.1:0-15121 GCA_028570985.1 Heterobranchus longifilis
ACACACACACACACACACGCACACACACACACACACACATGCACACACACACACACACACACACACACACACACACACACACATGCACACATGCACGCACACACACTTGCATGCATGATTGCTTTCCCACTCTACTTTGAGCTTCTGGTTTTCCTGTTTTCATTTTTTCAGTTACAAGCCAAGACTGCGGGTGACTCATAGTGTTTGGCAACAGCTCCGGGGTAGCAGGAATTTGATCCACATAAAATTCATAGCTGCACTCTGGAATTCTGGTTAATATTCAGACTTCATCATAGAACTACTGTGTCAAAATTACTACGAGAAATGCACATTATGGCGCACTTTTTTGGCATTTTTGGTCAGCAATTGAATGTTTTCAAGTCCTCTAAATGCTTCTAGTGTGTTAGTTTCCACTGAAGGCGGCGGCATCCGACATTCCTGAACAAAAAGTACCAGCATGCAGAAGAAGTGACAGGAAATGATGCATGCATGCAAATCAAACATGGTACAAGAGTTTCTTATTTCCTATTCATGGTTCTTATAAACACTTCATGTTTGGAATGTTTTGTTAAAATGCTCAAATCTCAAGCTCCCAAATATTAGGGCTGGGAGATTAATCACATTTTATTTTCAATAATGATTTTGGCTTTCAATGATTATGAAAACAAGATAATACGATTATTGTGCCGCATTCCGTTTTAATGATGATTGTCTCCTTTTGTCTTGGGTCTTAAATCCAGCGCACCTTTTCCTTTACAGCTGTTGCATGTTCACCCGTTTTCATCGAGTTACTGATTGGAATATGTTGAATACAAGTTTAGTAGTTTTCTGTAGGTTGTGACAGTGCACCTTAAAAGATAGTTGATTTTATTTATTTTTATCTAATTTACTTTTATTTATTTAAATGTATATATATATTTCATATTATTATAATATTATTTTATTTATCTTTTTTTTTAACATTTATTGTTTTAATTGTTTTTCAGTTGAATTATATTTAAAGTTTAAGAAAATCCACTGTTAAAAAAAGACATTTTTTCTTTAAGTTCAATAAATGCATGATGTTTCCAAAGTCAATGAGTAATGGCGTTGAATAATTGTGATCTCAATATTGACCAAAATAATCATGATTATGATTTTTGCCATAATCGAGCAGCCCTGTCAAATACTGTCACTTTTTGTTATCATCAAACCAAAAATGCTACTTCTCATTTTGATCCCAATTAACGCTTTTTTTTTTTTTTTACACTGTAGGTTTATTCATTAAAAACTGTACATTTTAATCAGTCATTGCCTGTACGAGTGACCAAAGATGAATTGGATTTAACTTTTATTTTTGTACATTTATTGATGAATACTTGATGTTGTAGTGAAATAATTCAGATTTTAAACCACATTGGGGCTTTGTCCCAGTAATGTAGCTTTTATCTAATAATATATCTAAATGTGACCGACAGTCAATGAGTTTGGTTTTCTACATACAGACGAACTTTCTGGCTTCAAACTGAATTGAATGCCAATAGCTTTGTGACAAATTATTAATTCATGGTTCAGGTTATGAAGGAAAATAAATCAGATCAATTCACCAAAAAACATATTTTGCTGGTGAATCACGACTCCTACAAGTGAGTGTGAGGCCTCAGAGAGTTTGGTGGTACTCAAATGAAAAGCCACAAGTATCCAATGATCCTAATAAAGAAAAAGCAGGACAAATCCTCCATTTGATTTTCGCTTCTCTGAAAGACTCGGGGTCATTCCAGGTCTTGTGGGAGGTTGGCTGCCTGACAGCTGCACACACACTCTACTGATGGGAGTCTTTTGTTGAGTCTCTGTGCACAGCTACAGTCTTTCTTGTCCAACTGGTTGATGTACGAGTTTATAAAAACTTCCCTTTTCATCCAGCTTGATTAAAGCCAGAAGGAGGAAGCAGCAGATATAATTAGCCTATAGCACGCTTTCTGGTTTTACATTTTTTATCTCCAGTAAACCTGTTTGTGATTTGGGTCACTGCCTCTTCTCCAAACTAAATGTCCTAAAAATGAAAGATACTTTCTTTATTTGCATGTAATGTGAGCATATCTCGTGTTGTGTGACAATCATGTGTAACATATTCTCACATAGTGTCCGCCCACTCATTCTCTCTCCGTTTCGCCCGAGGCTTCTACATAATGACCTCAGCCACCTACAGACGACGTTTGTCCCAAAGCACGCCACTCTTCTTTGATATTAACATCCGGTACGCCCCTGCACTCGGTCCCATCTGAGAAGTGAAACAGAGAGCAGCGTCATATCTGAGAAACACTTTCTCTCCCCCACACTGCACTGTAACTGCACTGTTGGCATGGCGGAGCCGTGCAGCAGAGCTGTTATATTCGATTCACTGTGTTTAAGCATGGGACGATATGAAAATTTCATGTCACTTTTTTTTTATTTACAATTATCCCGATAATGGTAATTCACCACTTATTGTGAGTGTTTTTTATCGTGATCCACAATAAAATAGATTATTGTCCCATCCCTAACTGTGTTAAGCATCAGGTCAATCCTGCAAATCCTTCACTTTAAGCTGCACTAATTCATAATATTACACAAACACAACTCCAAACAAATGCTAATGTTGCTCTGCGTCTGCTGGATGTGTAAAGAGTTGCTCAATCTGTACTCGTCAAAGATAGTTTGTGAGGGAAAAAGCACTGGGGCTGCACGATATGAGGAAAATATCAAATTGCGATTATTTTGACTGATATTGAAATTGTGATATGATTCACGATATTGGAGGGAATGATGATATTTGCATCATTATTCTCATTTTAATTGAAAAATATATTAAAATGATCATGGTGGGATTTATTGCGAGGATCTACCGAACAAAGATGTTTTCTTAAGTATGTAGAATACACTTTGTAGACAGGGACATCTCACACTTCAGAATGGTACTTTCACACATATTTTGCCTTTAACAAATATTGCGCCTCCTGCGATTTGGATATTGTTCGATAAAATTTTGATTAATTGTGCAGCCCGAAGTAGCACCAATCTCACAACTGTTTAGTTCCAAAAACTCCATCATCTTAAATAGATGTGTCAGATTTAGTAGCTACAGATGTTATTTCAATGTGTCAGATACATATTTAATTAACATTTAGGAATATAATTATCGGATCGGACAATATTAAATGATTCAGATCGAAACTGATCGAAACATACAGGGACTGCTCTACTGATGTTGACCATTCATCTTTCAATCTACCTCTCGCAAAACTTTACAAACTAAATCTCTGATCTCTGTGTTTTGTTATTCTATTCATTGCGGAAATTTGCAATACGATAATGAGATAAGAGCAAGCAGAGTTTCACCTGCTGATAAAGGAGTCAGTGGTCCAGTTTGATGGACAGTGTATCTGCAAGTAGATACGAGTGCTGCTCCCTGCTCCACTATGCCAAATCTATTAAATGTTTATTAATACCTGTATTTACATTTTGGATGATGACGTTTGCTCTGAGTGGTCGCACAACTCTCCTTTTGACGGATGCGGAAAAAAAACGCGGGGAATCGAACCTGTACTGAATCCTTTCAAACATTGAAACATTGATTGACACGTGAGGTTGTAATTTAATTTTAAACGTGCAGCAATTTTGGATGAAAAATACGAACTCAGTGTGCAAAGACCTTCAGAGTTTGTGTAGTGTTTCTTGGTATTTTTCAGAAGTCACGAGTCAGGTTCTCAAGTAACACTATGCATTTTACTAAATAAAGTTGTTTAATCAAATCAAATCAAATAAGTAGAAGGGTGGAAAACATTTTGCCCCAGAGCCCTCCAAACAGGCTAATCCAGCCATGGAGAATGGAGACAGTTCTTTTAAGTAAAAGGCTTCCGGAAGAGGTAAACCCCCAACAATCAATTCTCATTTCTTGCCAAGTTGCCAACACATTTTTAGCCACACTAAACATTTCACTCACTAACAGCAGAATTAATTTAAAGAGATTCAAAGCCAGCCTGTGTGGTGTGCGTGCTAAATGCACCACTGTCTTCGAGATAAAAGCATCTAAAAATAACTGTCAAAAAGCCAGAGGAGATGGTACATGTGCACGCTGGCAGCGGGTCAACATACTGTCGCAGATTTGACTGTCATATCTGGCTGAAGCAGACACCAACATTATGCAAGACCATGCTTGCTCTGCATACAGATAACGAAACAGTGAGCTAGTCTGTTGATGGAACATAAATCTCTACAGCACGGTGATCTCGCTGCATGAAGAGCGATGAGGTTTATAGTTACTGATTTAATAACCAGAAAGCATTTATCTTTGGGGACTAAGCTTAAGTCCACGATGAGTTGTTTTTGTTCTTTCTGATTTATGTCTGGTGGCAGCACAAACAGAATTCATAAAGAGACTACGGCTGGGTATCACTGGACATTTTTGGCTGATACAATACAGTACTGATACATAAACTAAACTAAACTTTGGTCTATACCTTTGTTTGAGAAATGTTTTTCTGCAAACTCATTTTTTTCATTCAACAAAAAAAGTCAAAGAACGTATTCATTTTCAGTGTGTCTAAAAGTGGCAGAATTTTGCTTAAAATCAGGAACTATCAACTGATTAAAGGCCCCATATTATGCTAATTGTCAGGTTCATACTTGTATTTTGGGTGTTGTTTACATGCTTTAATGTTCATAAAAGACTTTATTTTTCTCATGCTGTCTGTCTGTATATACCTGTATTCACCTTCTGTCTGAAACACTTGTTTTAGCGCCTGTCTCTTTAAGCCCCCCTCCTTTAAAAAAGCCCAGTCTGCTCTGATTGGTCAGCGTTTGTTGTTTCCGGGTCTTCTGTATCTGCGCCCTCGCCGTGTCTGTACCATCAATGCACCCTGGAAATGACTGTAACGGCACTGTGGCGGCACTTTCTACCTATATATATAATACAGTTGTGACATCACAACTGCACTGAAGTCCTGACGGCTCATTTAAAAACAGTTTCTGAATATAGGCTGTGTGCATTTTTCCATGGATTGAGCGATTTAATAGCAACTAGACCTGCTTTATATTCGAAAAAAGTCATGGAAATCAAATTTTTACAATATGTGAGTTATAAAGAACTACTTACCAAAACTATGAATCTGACCATGCAAACACATTTCAGTCAGTACCAAGCAGCCCTACCACACAGAGACAGTGACTGTCTACCTCCAGACTCTAGAAAAACAACATGCCTGCTTTTCTGAAAAGAAGCAGTATTATTACATTCTGGGAAAAACACTGAAATAGCTGCCATCTGCTAATGCAACTTCCTGCCGAACTCTGCACAACTTGCACTGTGTCCCAAATTTGTTTGTTAATCACACTGGGAAAAAAGGACAAAATTAAAGGATAACTCTACAAATACAAGTTGCTTTTTATATTCTTAGTTTTAATTATCATTACTGCCAGCTGCAACCGTCCAACAAGGGAAGAAACGTACTCTCAGTGAAGTTTAATCAGCAGTGACTTTCCAAAGTTGCAGTTTGATTGACATCTGGCACATATACGCATATTTTCATTTAGTACAAAACCCATACAAATTAAATTTAATTTCTATGACAAAACCACAAACCATAAACTGGTTTCTTGTATACTAACTAACACTAACACTATGCTCTGACAATTACTATGTAGACGATACTGTAAAGTTTTTAAACTATGTATTGTGGAATTGGGACTTCTCGTTTGCACTTAGACAAAATTATAGAAGTCAATGGATGTGTTGGTGTTTTTGTTTGAAACTGGTTGATAATAGTTTCAAATACTTGAAATATATATGGACTATTTCTGCCTGTGTATTAGGGCTGCACAATATATCGTTTTTTTTATCGTCATTGTCAATATCAACTTTTGGGAGTAACGGTAGAAAACTGCTCTTTAAAATGTAACCATTCTTTTTTTTTTGGTGCCTTTTGTGTTCAGTTCAATTTGTTCAATAAAATGTCAGAAATAACTTAATTTCAGTTTTTTTTTTTTAATTCAACAAGCAATTTGTTGTAGTTAGCAGAATACTGAAAGGAGCAGAAAGGCAGAACTGATATGACTGTTTATTTATCGCAAGTAATATTGTTATCGCAGTATTCAACAATATTCAATATTATTGCATATCGCATATTTTCCTCATATTGTGCAGCCCTACTGTGTATCCACTACAACTAAAGATGCACCAGCATACAAACACAGTATGGGTATCAGCTGATATTTACAAAGCATAAACGTGTATGTTGAAAATTATTTTTATGGCAGATATTTATTGGTGGTAGTTTACCATTTTGTATACAAGTATACATGTGCTCATTTTACAAAATGCAGTTGTTGAAAGCTGAAAACAAAGTGACCTATTAGTTTAAGTGTGAACCACAGAGAGTGCAGATACGCAAGACCCAGAAACGCTGACCAATCAGAGCAGACTGGGCTTTTTCGGGAGGGGGGTTAAAGAGAAGGTATATTCAGACAGACAGTATGAGAAAAGTAATGTGTTTTTTGAACATTAAAGCATGTAAACATGTTCTAGTAGAAATCCAAAATACACACATGAACCTGAAAATGAGCAGAATATTTTCATTTTTCATTATTAATAACATAAACAAGTCTTCTTTAAAGTGTTGACAAAAGATAGTGAGGTGATTGCTTTTTTAATTTGTGAAATTTGAGGCATGCTGGTGGCTCAGTGGTAGAGTGCACCATACACGGAGTCTAAAGACCTCGCCGCAGCAGCCACAGGGTCGACTCCCGCTACGGATGCTGCATGTCGTCCCCTCTCTCTCACCCCTTTCCTGTTTACCTTCAGCTGTATCAATAAAGGCAAAACGCCCCGAAAGATAATAAAAAATAATAAAATAAATGGTCAACTTTCATTTTTTAGGCCAATGAGTTCATTAACTTTGTCAGCTGAAATATGAGCAGAGAAAGTTTGTGTGCACATACTGCTGCAATGAGAAATGTTCCTCTCTGTTTTCAATAAACGTTTTTGTGTAATGTCTAACATGAGAGGCGTGATTCCCACAATGACTCATGGGGCTTCCCATTTGTTTTCCTCCAGTAATCAAACTCTTGTGCATCCACAGTATGTTCGAGTTACCACTGTAATCTTGAGCTGCAGTATCTGCCATCATCGGCGTTGTTTTGTTTTCAACTGTACTGAAGCTTTTAAGACACTAAATCAAATTGTTGTGTAGACACTTAAAAGACACACAGAGCGAGATCCAGACATCAGGATGTGATATGCTCACCTCATTGGTCCAGCGTTTAGCATGACGAACACCAGCACCACCATGAGGCACACCGCTCTCCTCTTGGGCGCCGTTACCTTTAGTACCGTGTTCTGCGGGAAAAGAAAGGCATGATGTTGTATTACGAACTACAAATCACAGACATGATGAGTCATGTAAGACCGTAACTTGATTTTGGTCAAACTGAAGACCTGCTCTATCATGTGGACAAATATATTGTGTCTCCTGAGTTGTTTTTTTTTGTTGAAAATAGTGGGTTGTCTTTGCCTTAACTACGAAAAGTTTTGGAGAAACCAATAAGGCAAAATCCCCTAACTTCACTTAAGGTTCTCTGGCTGTTTTTTTTATGCTGAGAATACTTTGTTTACCCAACGCATGAAGCTACTGTTTTCCTGCGCTTAAGTTACAGTGTTTTGCATCTGTATTCTCTGTCATACACTGAAACAAACATCATACATTATACAGACTGAAGAAAGAGGTAAGGTTTTTTTTTTTATTCAATGTAATTAGTTCAACCAATTTGGTCCTAATGATGTGAGTTATAGTAAAGTGGTTTTAAAAAACCTACAAATTGATTTATTCTTATTTATATTAAGTGGACAGTTTCCTAATATATCACTAGATTATATTATCATACAGTATATTGCTTACTGTAATCAACAACAAATGGAAGTTAAGGCATTTTGCCTTTGCATGACCCCTTATTTTTTTTACTTAACTTCTGAATAAGGGTCAAAGGTCAAGTTTGAGCTCATGTTTTTTTTGTAGATAAATTATATCATTAAAAAAAGAAAGAATTTCCAATATTACGTCTACAATCCATTTAGCTGGACACAAAAATAACGTTAAAGTCCCTTTTCTCAGCTCTACACTCTGGTGAGTTAAGGCCGTATGCAGTATAATTCTCACAAGGCTGTGGACATTTTTCAGCTTTTGTTTGTTACAGTGCACAGGCATGTTTATGAGTGCAGGCTGTGTGGAAGTATCTGAGCCTCTCACCTCACTCAGCAGGCCCTCCAGCTGTCTCTTGAGGTGGCCATTCTCGCACTTGAGCACCTCGTTCTCAGACAGCGCCACTTTCAGGCGATCTTCCAGCGAGAGCAGATAGTCTTTCTTCTTTTTCCGAGACAGGGACGCCGACTCGCGGTTCTTTATCATGCGCTGCTGCCTCTGGGACAACTTCGACTGGAGCCAGAAAACGACAAAAACAGAAACAGACATTTGACATTTATTACTCATGTCATGTCATGTATTTCACCACATGTGGATGTATCCACTCCACACCTATCCAAACAGGAAAGAGAGGTGGTTATTATGAGAATGCAATGAAAAGCCTGCCTGAGACACCTGTTGGGTCGTAGATCATAGGTTCCTCTCACTCGTGTGACGTCATGTTTATCAAGGCTTTCAAGGGCATCTGGTTAGAAATGGCTTTTCATTCATATGAGCAATCTTTTTTTTGTGAAACCACCCAAAAAAATGTCTAGGAAGAAATGGATATTGGGGTTGCAACACCTTCTTAAACATCAAATTCAAGGAGTTTCCAGGCCCAGTTCCCTCAAAAGGACCCAACACGGCATACTTTGAGACATGGATCAAGGTTAATTACAGTTACAACACTGAGAATTTTTATAATGACAACTCATCAAAGTTGCTTCGCCCACGCATGCTGCAGGTTCTGCATCGGGCAGTCCTGCAGATCTTTAACATGCCAGTCTTTAGTGAGTCCTGGAACACTTTCTTGCTGCTGTTTAATCTGCATCATTAGACTTCACACACTCATGCACGCATGTGACCATCGCACTCTCTCGAGGCAGGTGGCACATGAAACAATGACGCAACTGCGGGAGACACACATGCAGGCAGCGGAATTTATTTACTAACGTGAAGTAAATATCTTCAATTTCTATTCGTGCACAAAATATATAAATTCAAGCACTTTCAATGCCCCATGTCAAGGATTCCAATGACCCATGGGAACCATGGGATATACACACATTTAGGTATGCAAAACAGCAAAGTACAGTCAATGGTATAGATTTTATATCCATATTTACTGCAGTTTCCACACTTCTGCTCTGTCAGTGTTCTGCACAGACACCCACTCATTCATACTCAGTAGAATACATGTTGAAAAACACAGAGGACCTCCTTACAAGAAGAAGAAGAAGAAGCGTGAGAAGGCAGCAGAAGTTTGAAAAGGGGGGCTCAGGCATGAGAGAGAAACCACCAGTAAAAAAAAACAGAACGCACAAATGGAAGAGGGGAAGACAACATAAAAGCCAGGCTCGGCTTTGTTATCCTCACCGAGAGGGAACGCCTCGGCTCTCGACGCTCCAGTTCACGACGGTGACAGAATAATGCACAGACATGTTCAAGATGTGTCACGAGGATATGACACCGCTGCAACAAATCAGGGCTTTAACATCGCCCCAAAGAGCCCTTAAGTGCACATGATCAAGCTTCTGCTTGAAAATATGCACACCTACATCCTCTGAGAGGAGGGTCGCAGGGGTCGCCTGCAACGCCTCTGTTCTATATGTGAAGAAAAATGTGTTTACGGAGTGTGTCACTCTTTGAGAAATGGGTTCACATCTGAGTCACAAAAACACAGAGGCACTATATATATATATATATATATATAGGTCTGGATTTAAAAAAAAAAAACACGTTCAGCCATAGTGGGTCTTAATGGCCATAATTAGTGTTTTACACTCAAGTTAATTCATAAATATATAGACAATATTCAGCATTTTTCTATGTAGACTTTGTTTTTTGGCTTTATTACGAATTAAGACTGCCCAAACCTCTGAAAAGACGAGCAAAAAAAAAAGTGAAACTACATAAATAAACAAACATAAGAGCTTGTTTCCAGTAAGGATGACCAATGGGATTCCTTCCACTGCAGGTCAGTGAGCAGTGAGGACTGAAATCTAACACAAACAGCACATATCTTAACATGACCCATGTCAAATTAACACGACCCATGGCCGACCCACGACCGAAAACACCTTCATTGACCATCCAGTCCCCAGCGACCCCTCTCCTGCCCTCTTCTCCAAACACAAACACCCTCCCCAGGGTAAGCCTCTAAGATCCTGGGCCTAATAGCCCCGCTGGTGATTAAGTTATTTGGATCCCTGTATTTGTGTTCTGTCTCCTGAGAAACCCGTCTGTCTCCCAGCTCAGATCTGGGAGCCGTGCCACTATCCCGAGCCTGGGAACGCTGCAAGTAAGCAGTTACCAGGGAGCGGAGAGCAGGGGGAACTTCACATCACCACCAGAATGAAGCTGAGGGGGAAAATGTGGGGCAGGCGGCAAAAAAAAATGGCAAAAAGAGTGGCATTTCTCAATGAAGCACAATTGAAAGGGAATGCGGACACCGGTTCAAACTCTGTCTGTGCGTCTGCCAAGGTGTCCATGAGCAGGGCACTTTCTAGAGCTGCAACGATTAGTCGATCGACAGAAATTTTGATAACTGATTAATCGTTAAAGTCATTTTTCATGCAATAATGGCAGAAAATGCTGTTTTCAGCCTCTCAAATATGGAGATTTCCTGCTTTTCTCTGTTTCATACCATATTAAACTGCCCCTCCCTCCCATTTAAACATGCAAGAGCATAGTCACATGACATACCGTTTTTACCAGATGAAGCTCGGCTAGAAAGCTAGCTGCATCATTCCAAACAATTTACAAACAATAGAATTGTATAGGGTTTATTTTTAGACGGAAATTAAATTATGCTGTGTTCCATCTTCATTTACTCTGACCCGGTAACATCTATACTGAGGCTGACACCTCTGCAGAAATCCCACAAGTGGTATCTTTATTATGATGCCAAGATTATTCATATAGACCTTGTAGTTGCAGAGATAAACTCTAAAGGTTAAAGTGCATTTCTTTGGATTTTGGACAAAACAAGACATCACCTTGGACTTTGAGAAACTGGGATGGACATTTTTCACTACTTTCTGACATTTTATAGACCAAATGATCAATTGAGAAAATAATCTGCAGGTTAATCAATAATGACAATAATGGTTAGTTGCAGCCGCAGAGCTGCACGGTGGCCAGCTGCATGCTGTCGCTGAATGTCTGCTCAACAACTCTTCAACAGATGAATGCAGGCGAAGAGAGAGAGAAAACAACAGTTGACAAGCCAACAGATCCCAGCATGCCTCACTGTCGCTCTGCTGTCGAGGGTCGACTGTTTTCATTCAGCAGCTGAAGGGTTACTCCGGGAGGAAGTGTGTGACGAACCATTAACCTATCCAAATGGGAGGGGGGGGTACGTTTAACAAGTGAGGGTGAAAACCTTTCCTGACTTTACTGTAGGTCATAAACACCTACAACTGTGGCGTACGTTCCACAGGTGAAATAACTGTCGCCCTGTGATGCTGAATTCTTTCTTTTTGCTATTTTGTGTTGCGCTATTCGCTTTTTACGTTTCCCTTCATCTCAATTTTAACATCGACACAGTACTTAACTGTGAGTTAAACATGTAGGTGCAGAGCAAAAGCAAAAGAGCATGTTGTCCCAGTTGACTCATGCCTTGTGGCTGTTTTGGGGTTTTTTTGCATTGAGGTATTTAGGCGACTGTTAGTGGAGAAACTGGTATTTTCTATTGATGTGTCACATCACAAAATTCCCACTTCTATTAGATACATTACAGCAGGGTGACTGCCTGCCTGCCTGCCTTACTTTGTCAGTAAACATTCAACTTAACAAAAGTATAGAATTTTACATTCTGCAATGAAACAATGCAGTTTTGTGTGATGTGTATTTACAGTAGTTTTCCTATTGCATCATATTACATAAAAGCAGCTTTTACAAAGTAAGAAAACAAAAAAAACCAGATGTGGTGACAAAAACACTGAAACTGATTTTCAACACATCATGTGGTGAATTGATCAAATCACTGGGTGTACTTATTGCTACATCTATGATAGATTTCTCCCTGCATGCGTGTTGAGTAGTGAGACAAAATGTGTAATGGTTGTAATCAAGCTCCCTTGTAGCTATCCTGGAATTTTCTCAATGTGATTTTTTTTTTCCCCCCCTGGAACTCAACTGAGCACTCCGATTTGGAAACTGGACACCGATGCAAAAGAAAATGAAAGACATGCGGGTCTCTTCTGTGTTGGAGGTATAGGGGACCCATTTCCATCCAGCACCATAACATGCTTTCCTGGGGTCCCCTCCTGTAAATCCTCCCATCCTGCTAATGGGAGGATTTGTTGAGGCCTGCAATTCGAGGCTGGTCTGTTTTTCAGTCGAGAAAACACACACATACACACACACACACACACACAGCTAAATCCCCGGCTGTATAGGAGCTCATTACATTACAGTGACCCAATCCCTGATGGCTGTTTACAGCTGTCGCAAATGCTTCGTCCTGCACAACACCTGTCCGAAGCATGTAATCGTTAGCAGCCGTTTAACACCCGGGCTTATATAAGCTAACTATAGCCCAAAATACAGTACTGTAAACAACATGAACAGTGACACACACACACACACAGGCAAAGTGTAGATAGAGCATGAAGTAACACCTGGCACAAGCATGCCATCTTTAACAGGCATTTTACACTTCCCCCAGGCAGGCAGCCCACCATGTCCACCACTGTGCTGCAGCCAAACCACACTGCGGTTATAAAGTTAACGCAGCTGCAGCCGGTCCGAACACCAGCACACACATTCACACAGCATGACACGGCTCAAGAGCTTCTCGGTGGGCCACGGAAAGAACCGAGACCGGCATGCAACTTTTGAAAGATGAAATGTTTCTTACAAATGAAGAGCTGGATTTATACAGTCATATTTGTAAGCATTAAAACAAACCCTTACTCACTTTAATACACTCAGGGGTTTTGCTGCTACAGCCTTACTTGGTCTACTATGACCAGTAGCTTGTGGTGGCTAATGTTAGCAAACAGCAGACAGATACTGCTGTGTAAGTGATGTTACTGAGCCGCTGACTTTATGAGTCTTCTCTACTTGTGCTATACCCTACTATTAACCATTATTATTATTACCATTATAGTTGTCACTTGGGGCTACAGTGGCCACTATTTACCAAATATTTACATAGCCTCAAGTCCCATATTATTCTCATTTTCAGGTGCATACTTGTATTTTGGGTTTCTACTAGAACATGTTTACATGCTTTAATGTTAAAAACATTTTTTTTTTCTCATACTGTCTGTCTGAATATACCTGTTTTCACCCTCTGTCTGAAACGCTCCATTTTAGCGCCTGTCTCTTTAAGCCCCCCTCCTGAAAAAACCCAGTCTGCTCCAATTGGTGAGCATTTCCGGGTCTTCCGCATCTGCGCTCTCTGTGACTCCATTGCAGCCGGGGAATAACTGTATTAGCACTTTCTGCCTATATGGTCCTGACAGCTGGTCTGGCACAGTTTCTGAATACGGGCTGTGTACATTTCTCAGTGGGTTGAGCGTTTTGATAGTTTCAGTACTTGTATAACACCTGGACCTGCTTTATAATAAAAAAACAAAATACATGGAAAGCTCACTTTTTACAATATGGGCCCATTAAATCATTACATAGTTGATATGACACTCAGATTCTGCAAAATAAATATATTTTTCCTACCTTCACTAAAACATCTTTAAAAGCTTTCACCATTCTCTTGAGATATTAATAGAGGTCTCAGCTCCAAAAACCCCCGTTTTATTTCCTCCTCACAATTATTATGTACAGTCCCTCCCCTTTAATCACCTATTGTAAACTTTATTGACTTGGTTAGCTTTACAAATGGCTGAGAGGCGTATTTGTTTTGGCCTCTGAGGTTTGGAATTCCTCGTCATTGTTCTCAAGGTCTGGAACGAAAAGTGCTTCTCCAGACTCGATTATCCCCGTGATAATTGGACAAGTTACTCTCGGGCCCTTTTAGGGGCCACCTATTTTTTTACAGCCAGAGGTCAACTCTTACCATTCATAAAACAACAACCGCTTGTGAAATTTTGGTTGAGGTTAATCATTAAGAAACGCCTGATGGAAAACATCGTTAATGTCAAGATAAATTGAGCAGACTGGTGAAATAGAATATTGTGACATTAGATCACGACTAATATTTCTCAGGTCCATGGGTAATGCATCAGGGCCATGAGATGATAATAGCTGAAAATTGGATCCATTCGTCAGTGCCACCACAGAAATCACTGAAAATGATTTAGGAGACGTTCCACTGATGTGACACATATGGTTCTCCTTAATTAAAAAGCTACCGTAATGAACAACGACGCATTTTTGCAATTTCACGGCCATGTCAGTTTGAGCTATAGCCGGCTAATGGGAAACACTGAAGTTTTTCTCGCAAAAAAAAAAGGACAAGACAAACGGAGGAGAAGATGGAGCGAGAACATGTTTCTCGCTAAAGGTCAGACGAGAGCGAGCCATCCGTAACTATCGCGCGGGGGCGACCGAGGCCTGAAACAACACTGAAGTTTCTGAAAGTCACAGCATCTCTCTTGAGTTTGCGATGGAGGCGGACAATTCAGACTAGCAGAAAGAGGCGTTTGCAGTTTATTCAATCAACAATGAGAAGATAATCAGAAACACAGGCCAACAAAAGTAGCCCCAGGTCTTTAAAAGAATATCAGTCTCTCCCACCCAAAATAAGACAAGCAACATGCACAAAAGCTTTTACTGAGAGACCACAAGTCTGTACCATAAACAAAACACACTATAATTGACTTTTAAATCTCTGGGCCTGTCCCTGCTGCACTTAATAGTACCTTATGAGTAGGCCTGTCTGTCACAATAACTACTTTTGTTGGACGATATATTGTCCCAGAAATAATTGCGATAAACGATATTATTGTTATTTTAAGACCATT
>JAOVVB010041253.1:0-29925 GCA_028570985.1 Heterobranchus longifilis
GGCGCTCGCTCCCGTGAGTTTTGATCGTTATGTGTGAAATGTTCAAAGATCCGAGCACGACCGAGACACTTGCTGATTCATCGCATACTCCCGACATTATCATGCTAAATATCTGGAGCTGTCTGCGAGTCCAAATCATGTCGTATGAAAGGAGTTGTGACTGGCAGCGAGAGCAGCGACAAGCTACAGCCAATCAGAGCGCAGGACACCTGCAAAACAACACAAACATGGTATCACGTGACAAAACGTAGTTTGGGAGAGCAGAGAAACTTGTCGCAGATGCGTCCTGGTGAAAGATCTTGTAATGTGTGACCCCCCCGTCGCCGATCAGTCATGTAGCGTGCAAACCACGACGACGCAAGACACCCGATCAGCGGTCGACCGATACGTGTTTTTCAATGGCCGATGCCGATGCCGATATTTAGAGAGCAGGACGGCCAATGGCTGATTTATAATGCTGATTTTGTTTTTTGAGTTGTTGGTTTTTTTGCATCTGATAAAATATCCTACAACAATTTCAAATTGCTGAACTTAACTTAACATTTATTTAACAGTTATTCAGCAGATAGCAGCATCTCATTGTTTCTGAAATATATAAACGCACATAAATAAAAACAATGTTAGTGCACAGGACCACCAGGCAGCATCTCTTTGTTTTTGGTCCTTTTGTCGAAATGTTTCCAGAAAAGTGACAAATGAAAGAAAAATTTTGTAATTTTTCCAGAAAAGAAGTTGTAATGTTTTTCCAGAAGAGTCATAATGTTTTGAGAAAAAGGTCTTAATTTTTCCAGAAAAAAAAAGTAGGAATGTTTACAGAAACAAATTGTAATTGTTCAAGAAAAAAGTCGTAATGTTTCGAGAAAAAAAGACGTAATGTTTCGAGAAAAAATACTCACGTTAAGCACTTTAATCGGCCTTGTGATCGACCGATAAATCGATCTATCCCTACACCCGATTACAAGACAGAAAGTTGTGTAGTGTGAACTTATTTTTTATTTATTTTTTATTTTATAAATAAGAATTTTTGTTCTCTAAATATTCTGAGTTTTTTTATTCTAACTTTTTTTGTGAAGATATTCCAAATTTTCTCTAAGTTCTAACTTTTTCTCTTTAAATATTCTGACTTTTTCTCTAAATATTCTAACTTTTTTTCTTTAAATTCTAACTTTAGTTTGAGATAATATTCCAAATTTTATCTAAATATTCTAACTTTGTTTGAGAAAATAACATTCAATTTTTTTGTGAAAATATTCCAACCTTTTTCTCTAAATATTTACTTTTTTTTTTAAATGAAAATATTTCAACTTTTTTCTCTAAATAATCTATTTTTTTTCTTCAAATATTCAGACTTTTTCTTCAAATATTCTAACTTTTGTTTGAGAAAATATTCCAACCTTTTTCTCTAAATATTCTAAAGTGTTTTGTGAAAATATTCAGACTATTTTTCTCTAAATATTCTGACTTTTGGCTTCACAAAAAACACTTTGCTTGTATGATTAATTTATTTTTTTTAGAAATTCTGAATTTTCTATTTTAGAAAACAGAATAGACCCAATAGTCTGAAAACACAAATATCTTTTCCCAAACGTATCCAGACCTGGAAATGTCTCAAATCTAATTCCAGACTTTGCCGTACTGCGCAGGAACCCTGTGCTGGTCTTGCAGCGGTGGAGAAAGCTGCTGTATTATTCCTCTGCTGTGCTCTGACGGATCATAGAGATAAAGCTTTACAACAACAAAAGGAGATCCGTTGAGGAATTTAGGACTTAAATCTGTCCTCAGAAATGCTTCCACGCAGCTTTTGCTTTCTCCTCTGTCAGAGTGTTGGGATTAGTAGAGGTTTGTATTTCACTTTCACCAAATAAAGGAATTCCTAAGAGCCAGTAGTTGTGTATGCAGGCAAAACCAAACAGATGTACACTGACTTTTTTCTGCATTTAACTGTAACTTGTAAAAAAGTCAAACAACTAAATGCAGAAAATGATAGAAAGCCAATATAATGGAAATCAAGAATTAAAGCCACGGTCCACAACTGTGCAGTTTTATTTAGGGATGCACCGATTGTGACATTTTGGGCTGATAACGTTTAAAATAACAATTGCAGATGTTTTTTGTTGTTGTTGGTATTTTTTCCCCCTTTTGTGCCTATAGGAAACAAAGTATTCATTATAAAAAGAAATACAAAAGAATACAGTTTTAAAGTCATTCAGCATTTCATTACACTGTCTTTGAATGAGCACAAATTTAATCATACAAATTTATGAAATTTTAATATAACCTTATTTCAAATGAAATTATTATTTTTTTGTTAAATAACTGAATCACAAGCCTTTTTATCCTGCCATACACCTCGGCATGAGACGATATGAAAGTTTCATGTCACGATTATCCTGGCCAAAATAACTGCGATTCACAATATTATCCCGATAATAAACTAAATATATTTAAAACTGCACTAAAACACACTGGAATCACTTTACCTTACATTTTGCTTTGTTGGGACTTTTTTTCTCAAAACATTACAACTCTTCTCTTAAAACATTTCGACTTTTATTCTTGAAACATTACGAATTCACCACGATCAACTTATTGTTTTTTAATCGTGATTTATGATCAAATCGATTACTGTTCCACCCCTATATACAACTACTCAGTGAGAAAAATAAATGTCAATACATAGCCCAACAAAAACATTATTTTTGTGAAACAGAGTAATGTAATACTTGAGAGAGTGTAATGTTGTGTACACACCGAGCGCACATAAATTAATTTGTGCAAATGAATTAATTTGTGCAAATGAATTACATATAAAGTCAAAGCGAGTAGATTATTTTATTCGCCTCTGGTCTGAACACCCCATAATACTCCCAAACGGCCGACATTTTCTTCCACTTTTATTTGTAAACAAAACAAACACACGTGCGCACGGCACTCGTTGCCCTCTGACATCACGCCAGTCCTGAACGTGGACATTAGTTATAGAGACTAAAACTGTTTTCTGTACCAGGCTGTAAACATGTTTATTTCTGCTGTAAAGTCATTTTAACATGGGGGTCTATGGGGATTGACTTGCTTTTGGAGCCAGCCTCAAGAGGCCATTCGAGGAACTCCAGTTTTTGGTACTTCCTTGTATAGAGTAATTATATTTGCTAGAGGATAAAAGATTAAGAGAGAGAGAGAAAAAGGGAGAGGCTGTCCTCTCAGACATGTAGGGGCATGCTGAGCAGAGGATGAAGGTTTAGGAAATTCTGCTGCTCCACTGTTCACTGAGAAGCAAAGTCATGGAAAAAGTGTCTCTTTAAATTTGTAACAAATGTTCCTCTGTCGGGCAGAAAAAAGGCCCGTTGTTTCCACCCAGTGTCTCACTGAGGAAAAATGCTGAGTGGACATGTGAGGGTAACAACAGAGGTACAAGCTGAGACGTGTGTGGACTGGAGACTCTCTCTGAGAGGATCATCAAGTCAAATTAGAAAAAAACAACCAATGAGATGAAATGTAATATCTGCGTGCAAAGATCAATGTGTTGGTGCCTGGAGAACTGGTTGCTCAACATGTGTTAGCTCAAGCGTGTGTGTGTGTCATTATTCTAAGAATCTCTAAGAGTCTTTCTGATAATTCACAACAAAGCTGGTAGGTTTGTTATGTCGTGTACACACCGGATGCCAATAAATACATTTGCGTGAATTAATTACATATAAAGTCAATGTAAAGACGCGATTAGATGCGAGTTCTGGTCGGGCGACACGCATGATGCAAATTGTGCGAATGACGCGGCATGATGACGCGAATGACGCAAATTTGCGTGAGGTGAAAAATCTGAACTTCTGCGGCGAGCGACGCGAGTAATTGCGCGAATAAAGTAAGTTAAAACAAAACATTCCAGCGTCCAAACTTGTGCGAATTAAGCGAGTAGATTATTTTATTTGCGTCTGGTCTGAACACATTACATTACCCAGATGCACACCACAGCCTGTAGTTATTCAACTGTTTCTTTATCTGACAACTTTGGGGAAAAAAAGATTTTAAAAGTTTTGAAAGTAGGCATATGATATGAAGTTTAATGAGAGCTATCACAAGAGGAAGTGAGCGAGTAAACAAAGCACTCTGACGTAAACCTGCTGCCAACATGACAAGGTAATAACTGGAAGGCACAACAACCAGGAAGCAAGGTAGATACTGTAAATCACTTTTTTTAATCAAAAGCATATGGGACCAGCGACCTGGTTTCACCACGTGCAATGCTTCTGGTATGAAAACAGGAAATAGATAAGGAAGGAAGGGTAAAAACACAAGCAAGCAAATTAATTATAAAAAAAGAAAGCACAAAAGAAAAGAGATAAAGTATGTGCAGGGAGAGAAGAAAAAAGAAAGGGGATTTCTAAAGCAAGAAAATGGGGGAAATCCATAGATGAGTTGATAAAAACAATGAACACATGCGTCCGTCGTCCTCTTTGACCCAGTTTTAAAGAGTCAGTGAGGCAGGGTGAGCGGAGCAGAGCCGTCACTGTTAACTGAGAGCAGGAACACATGAGTCAGCGGAGCTCCGGCAGTCAATGAGTAAACATTACGATGGGTAGCTCAAACACACAGACCCACGGCAGGCTCTTAGTAACGGAGGAGGTATTAATCACTCAGAATATTCTGCTTTTTTTAAAGAGAATATGCCACAAATCCACTGGTTCTAGCTTCTCAAAAGTGAGTATTTGCTGGTTGTCTAAAGCTCTACTCACTCTGGACTAGTATTACCTGCAGGCCCTCTGGTAACTTGTAATAATTGCAGAGGTCATCTGTGATCTTAATCCTGTGTGAATCTGCCATGTCTGTAATTTCTCAAGTCTAAATTCCACCACAATTTATTATATTTCTCCAAACACAGAGGTCCTGTGATATTAGTCCTGTGCAAATCGGCATCTGGGTGATTTGGGGTCGTAATGGCTGTGTTAGGAAATTATAAATGAAAGTTTTGACAGAGCCTTGACATTATATCCAGGTGGATAATGTCAGTAAATTTGAGTAAAATACAGACTTTTCTTATCCTGTGTGAAACACAGACGTGGGGGGATAATTTCTAAATCACATGAGGTCCCCAGGTAATACTAGTCCAGTGTGAATAAGGCTATAGTTCAGGGTTTTTCCTGCGTTTTTCCTGAATAACGAGGCGACCACCTCCGTCAAATTTCTTCCCACCTCCAGCTCTCCACAAAACTCCTGACGGGTGTCTTCATGGAAAACACTAACAAATATTGTAGGCAGTTAAAAAAATAATGAGATTTTAGTCTGATGATTTTGTAAAATATGCTGTTTATAAAAAAGTGTGTGCTTGAGCCAGTTGAAGGAACATGATCAGGATGGTACCGCCTCATTTTGAGCCAGGAAAAACCCTGTAGCCTATAAAAGTAAACTTGTTATATTTGTGTTTTGGGCTGTTGGTCAGACAGAAGACTGATTGATGGTTGGTGATATTAGTTAGTTGCAGCCCTATTTGTATATATAGTGACATGGTCAACCATTTAATGCTCTCGTCCACACACTCAGGGATGGACAATAACCGATTTTATCGTGGATCGCGATAAAAAACACTCACGATAAGTTGATTGTGGTGAATTTAGATTATCGGGATAATCGTGAATATCCTCACGAATTGCAGTTTACTACAGTGTCCTATCTGTGATGCAATAAAAATATTTGTTTCTAAAAAATTGTTTTAATGTTTTGAGAAAAAAGTCGTAAAGTTTCAAGAAAAAAAGTCGTAATATTTAGAGAAAAAAGTCGTAAGGTTTCGAGAAAAAAGGTGTCATGTTTACAGAAAAAAAGCTAAATGTAATGTAAAGTGATTCCAGTGTGTTTTAAGCATATTTCAGAGATTATCGGGATAATATAGTGAATCGCAATTATTCGTCCCATGCCTACCAAACACTTTTGGCCACAGAATGTAGCACTGTTGCAACAGAAACTAACTGACTTTCCATGAACCATAATTATTTGGGTAAGCTTTACAGGTTTGCTGGCAAACTGACCTTTAAACATCAAAAATACCATTATCAACCATAATATTTTTTAGTCTTTGCCACATATATGTTGCTGTATATGTTGACCAAGTGTCCTTATTTGTTAGCCACCCTCTGTAAAAGTGCCCTCTTGGATTATATGGCCAATAAAACATGATAAAGTGCCCTCTGTGGTGCCATATAGGCTGCACTACATGCTAGAAAACTTTCTGCATGCTGTTTCCCCCCCCAGGCGGCCTGCCACTGACTTAATGTTTCCATACAATAGCTATAGGCTACATATGTTATACATGTGGTTATGCACACTGACAGTAGTGTGTGTGTAAAGGGCCAGAGGAAATTACAGGATTAAAGCAGGTAATAAAATAATACTAACTTCCTGTAGAGGGTGTTGAGTTATGCTATTAGTTGGCACAGAAAACAAACTCTCACACGTTTTATTTTACTTTATAACACTGTATTATTGCTCTGGAGGTCAACCTCAACAGTCAACCTCATACCTGTGTCTTATGTTAACTGGGTATTCATTGTTTTGTATTGTTAGGTGTAAGTATTAAGTTTGGTATTTCACCCATAACATTTTACGCAAATTATAGGCTTCTCTATAATAAAATGTGGTTTACAAAGTTGGACTGTATCATGCCAATACCTTTGCAAAGGCTTTATAATTACATCTTAATAACACTAACAATACAAATGACATGCATATTATTATTATTATTATTATTATTATTATTATTATTATGCTATCATGTCCTCACCTTGCTGGCCTCCTGGATGAGTCTCCGCACCACCTCCTTGATGTGAGGTCCGTTTTCTTTGGGCGGGTGTGTGTGCACGGCCACCCGGGTTACCCCTTTGAACAACCCCCCGCTGGGCCAGCCGATATCCAGCGGCGGCACCTCTGTGTCCGACATCTGGGGCCAGTAGGTGGAGTGGACCCCCGAATCCGCGTCGGTGCCGGCGGCGGCTCCCTGCTCCGGCGGCACTTTGCTGCTGCTGCTGCTGTCAGACTCATTATTACTCAAGTCGTAGTGCTTAAAAGTGTTCATCAACAGTTTGACTTCTCTGGCGGATAAGAAGTCTTTCATGTTGTCCTCTTTTAGTCTCGTTTTGAAGGCGCCGTCGCCGTTCTTGAGCAGCTCCTCAATGGCCGCGCGCTGCTCCTCGCTGTAGTAAAACTCCGGTTTGGACTCCGGGACCTTCGCTCCGATGCGGCCGTCCTCCATGCACATTAGCTGGGACTCGGCCATGGCTGTGGCCGTGGGTTACCCCTCCTGGAGCTCAGAAACTGTCTCACACCCGGCGGGGTCTGTAGTTTGCTGATACCTACCTGTGTGTGTGTGTGTGTGTGTGTGTGTGTGAGAGAGAGAGAGAGAGACAGGTAAAATAAAGCTGGGAAAGTTTTGTTACCTGTCCCGGGAGGGAGGGAGGGAGGTGGGGCTCGGCGCGCGCGTGGGTAACTCATGCTGCCTTCAAGTGCACATGGAATACAGAGTAGCCTCCTGTTTTCTCCTTACGTATGACACTTAAGGTTTAGTTTCTCCTCAGCTGAGGTAAGAGTTTCACAGAATCACTTCCTTAGTTAAGGAAAAAAGCTGAGGCATTTAGGGGAGCCCGGGGTTGGTTGGTACACTTTTCACTCTCTGCTGTAGCCTTTTTCTCTGGCGTAACTTATGTCAGAATATTCTAACCAGCAGCAAATGAAAGATTAAGGTCTCGGCTATACATAAATATGTTTTAATGTACACAAATGTGTTCTAAAATTAGGTGATTCGTGATTAAAGTTCCGTTGTCCATTTGTGCACAGGGTTGTTTGGCACAATGTTAAAATAGTAAGAATAGTTACACAAAATAAAGCAACCAATAGAAACAATTTGAACATTTGAGTAAGAAAAGAACCAGAAAACATGAACAATAGAATATTTTTAGAACCAAATAAAAATTTTAAGCAATTCTTCAATACGAAGGTCTAACTACTTTTATCATAGACCATTAAAAAAAAGAATATAAAATAATATAAACACTGTTTTTAATCTTTCAAAATATTTCTAATCTCTCAAAATACTCCAACAAAATCTACATTGACACATAGCCTACATATAAATATACATGTGCCCACCAACCCCGCTCAAATTTGACCCAACTTTGTGCAGAAATTATGTTATCCAGCTCCCAATACTCATCACAGACTTTCAAATTTTATATCAAAATGTCGCCGATTCCAATGTCTATTAACTAGAAGTAACACATTTCCAATATCATCTAACAGTTTTATAACAAGTTTGGTCCACAGACTTTTTTACTTTTCATACTATAAAATTTAAATTGAATCCTCAGCCAAAACGTTTGTGACTTTCAGAGTGCAGATGAAGAAAACAAACATTTTAATGTTACTTTTTCATTCCTGTGACCATCAAAGTACCAGAAAATAGCTGTGTGCCAACCAACCCCGGGCTCCCCTCCTGCACTGAAAGAGATTTTACAGCAGTAAAATTCTAGTTTGCATGGAGTTTGTTTGTTTTCACTGTGGCTGATGTTGAAGAGTGAGTCAGTATGAATGTTCACAAAAACAAAGATTAGAACAAATGCAAAACAAAGATGTATATTATTTATTTATTTATTTATTATTTATTTATATGTGTATTTGACTTGTATTTGTATTTGAGTTGTCTATAAGTTCAAAATTACCAAAAATAAATAAAAAACAAAAACTCCCGTCATAAATTGACTGTCGGTCAAATCTAAAGTGTAAAATAAATGACTCATCGTTCAGCGTTCTCCCGCTCGCAGAACACTGTCGACATGCGTTCATTTCCTTCATTTATCACCATAAAGTCGTTGAAATGACTTTAAGGGATTCCTCAAGTAAAGACCGAGATAAGGATTTGTTTTGTTTTGTGCAACTGTTTTTATTTGAAGGAAACCTTAACTCAGACTTTAAGCAAAATCTTATTTTCAGGTGTTTTGTGCAACTGGAATAGCCACGCCAGAGAGACTGTTAAAATGTAAAATGTTGCATTGATTCAGTTACTGATGTTCAAGTTGTTGTTTGACATTGAATACTAATTTATGTAGCTCTGTCACATTTTTGATTATGCCTAAATCTATAAATAGCCTAAATCCTAGTTCACATATTCTGTTTATTCTGCCATGTTGTTTAAATTCATCTTGGTACCATTACCTGACCAGTCAAATAGACATTTAATTTGTTTTTTAAAAATGGAATGATAGCGTTTAGGATTTCCAGATGGAACTTGAATGCAGCAGACGTCTGTCTGCAGAGGCTGCTTCTGTGGAAACATGCAGAGCTGTAAGAAGTTTCTCTTTCCCTTCTGTGGTAATGCATCCATGCAACAACAACAACAACAACAACAACAACAACAGACCAGCCCAGGTAATAAACTGGGCAAACAGCAGCTTTATATGTAGGCCATACAAGATAAGCTGTGTCATACACCGTCACAGAATACATGACAAATCCTATATCACTGTTTCTTCTGTACGTTGCTCTTTACATTGCTTTGCACTTCTGCTGTTTTTTTTGCACTGCATTTTGTTGTCTCAGTACTTTTACTGTGTGCAATGACAATACAGTTGTATCTAATCTTAATTCAGTTGATTTACAACGTCTCTATGTTATTTTCCCTGTTGTCACATGATCACAATAGACAACACTTTCCTAAATGACAATAATCCAACTGGATTGTAATATCATGTTGTAGAGAAAATATTGCAAAACTACATTTGTTTAGGGGACCAATGACGTAAAATGGGACATTTTGATCCAGATGTGTACCACTGTATTGCAAGCATTAAAAAAAAAAGTCTGATTCGTGTGATAATTCTCTGAAGGTTCATTACAGTGAGCAACACTTTTTTACGCTGTCACATTGTTTTCACATTGTCATTTGATACATTATTATAAAAATATAAATTATAGCTGCTTTAAAGTATTAAATGTAAAATGCAAAATGACACCATTTATCATATATATATTATTACTGATGCATTAACATGTAAGCAGCATTTTAATGTTGTCAGCGTGAATATAATTTTTACAACTTAATATATTACGGAGTAGTTTAATCTACAACATTGCATCATGGTCTATAAACTGATCACAGGTTTTACATGTAAAACCTTAACTTTAAAAGTAACAAATGGCAATGAAATTCAGGAGTAAAAAGTACAATATTTCCCTCTGAAATGTAGTAGAGTAGAAGTATTAAGTAGCCTAAAAGAAAAATGCTCAAGTACAGTACCCCAGTCGTCCTATTATATCTCTATTACAGGACATACAACGGTGTGTTAGCCATGATGACAAACAGAAATCCCATGAACAGTGCGTGTGTGTGTGTGTGTGTGTGTGTGTATGTACATGTGTGTGTCCGTGCCTTAACCAACAAGTTAGTCTTCATTTTTATTCCAGTCTGCTGACACTTTCTGTCATGGAGGCTTTCTGCTGTTTAGGCTTGTGACTTCCTGTAACTTCGGGTTAAATAGCAAGAACTAGCATCAGACATATGTTAGGAAGTTCCTGCAATATGACGCGGCGTTCTGTCTGTCTGCCTGTCTGTCTGTATTCTTCTCAGATGGGTTTGGTGTAGTTGGAGGGGAACAGGCCTGTTTTGCCCCTCAGCTGGCCTTTCCACCAGGCCTGGTCAGAGCACTCCAGGACCTCGATGGTGTCGCCGGCGTTGAACTCCAGCTCGTCCGTCTCCTCAGCCTGGAAACTGTACAGAGCTCTGACCTGCTGCATGGAGGAGGCTTTGCACTGGGGACAGAGGAGGAGGACACACAGGGTGAGACACAGACACACAGTCGTACAATTCCATTTTATTCATTGTGTCATATCATAACAAAAGTTATCTCAGGACACTTTACATGTAGAGCAGGTCATGACCACTCTCAGTGATTTTCAAAGTCTCAACATCACCCGGAGCAAGCGACAGTGGTGAGAAAAAAACTGCCTTTTACAGAAAAAAAACTGCCTTTTACAGAAAAAAACTGCCTTTTACGAGAAAATAACTGCCTTTTACAGAAAAAAAACTGCCTTTTACGAGAAAAATACTGCCTTTTACAGAAAAAAACCCTGCCTTATACGAGAAAAATACTGCCTTTTCCAGAAAAAAAACTGCCTTTTACAGAAAATAAGTGCCTTTTCCAGAAAAAACTGCCTTTTACAGAAAATAAGTGCCTTTTACAGAAAAAAACTGCCTTTTACAGAAAAATAACTGCCTTTTACAGAAAAAACTGCCTTTTACAGAAAAAACTGCCTTTTATGAGAAAATAACTGCTTTTTACTTTAGGCAGAAATCTCGAGCAGACCAGGTTTTTGGGCTCCATCTGCATTTGGTGTTGGTATATTATCATAAATAATCCACGGCAGCAGGCGTGGCCACCATGATCCACACGTCACCATGATCCAGATAGTGGTCGGGGTCAAGCAGCACGGCGGCAGGCACAACCACGATTACTGCAGCTGACCTTATAGTACATACTGTTGCATGCAGCCAGTATGCATACAACTGGGACATACTACTTAGTCATACTACATTGCCCCTTGAACTTTGACCCTCTTGCTCATATATGCTGTGCAAAGGATTGTGGGTCAGATTAGCCAGAAAAGCATGCTGGCTTGCATACTGCAAAATGTGACCAGCTGTATCGTGAATGGATTGGATTTGTTGACCTATTCTCCCAATATGCACAGAGATGCTGACACATTGACAGGGACACACAGTGTGTACACACAGTACACACAGTACACACAGTACCTGTCGTGGTGCAGGTGTAGGTGGGCAGTCGGAAGGGAGAGGCGGTAAACTGTCTGAGCCTTCTCTTTGCTGTTGAGACACAAAAATACTTCTGTTTCACTCTATTTATATCATTATATTTAGAAATACTCTTCAAATTAAAGTGAAAAAGTGAAATCCTACTATTACTCTACATTCTTACACTGCAGTGGATGTTTCTGTTGCAACCAGTCCTCCAAACCAAACGACCATATGTGTCGTTTGTTCCTACTCTCTAATAAGACCCATGCCAGTGTTTACAAAAACAGCGCCCCTAGCAGTCGGAGTAACTACGACCCATATGAGTGTTTTTGACCCTCATACCTAAATGTTACATTTGCTGTTTTAAACATAAACAGACATTGTTGCGGTAGGTTTAGGTTTAGGCAGAAAGGGTTGTGGAGAAAGTAACCCTAGAGTTACAAAAAAACTTCAAAAATGGGCAAAAACTCTCACAAGCCTCATTTCCTGGCCACCTAACATTAACCGTACCATTCGATGTTACTATGATACTATGATGACTAGATAGAAAAAAGGTCGTGGTTTGGGTTAAAATCTGTATATTTCATACACTGAACACTTCTGTGCATCCGCGGCACGTCCCATGACGCAGAATGTGACGTCCTTCCAGTTGTTATGTTAAGTTCAAAATAACTCGCTCTTTAATTTTATTTTCAAACGGGACACGAACCCCCGGTCTCCTGAGTGAAAGTCCTGTGTTTGTTTGACTCATCCACCACCTCTCCCGTCTGGCCTAAACTTGTTTCTCACTTTAAATTCACCGTTACATGATTTCCAATAATATCTACAAACACTAGAGGGCGCCACCTAACAAGAGAATGTCAATATGGGTCGTAATTACTGCTTGAATAAACAGCTGTGTTTTGTGTCTTTTTGTGGTCATTGTTTGTCTTTTTGTGGTCATTGTTTGTCTCCTTGTAGTCATTTTGTGTGTCTTTGTAGTTGTTTTGGTCTTTTTGTAGTTTTTTTTTGCATCTTCATAGTTGTTTTGTGTCTTTTTGTAGTCATTGTTTGTCTCCTTGTAGTCATTTTGTGTCTCTTTTGGTCTTTTGTAGTTATTTGTGGTCTCTCTGTCATTGTTTTGTATCTTTTTGTGGTCATTGTTTGTCTCTTTGTAGTTGTTTTGGTCTTTTTGTAGTTCTTTTGCATCTCTGTAGTTATTTTGTATTTTTGGGGTCATTGTTTGTCTCTTTGTAGTCATTTTGTGTCTCTTTTAGTCTTTTTGTAGTTATGTGGGACTCTGTAGTTGTGTCTTTTTGTCATCATTGTTCTGTCTCTTTGTAGTTGTTTTGGTCTTTTTGTAGTTTTTTACAATTATTCAACTAAAGTCAACTCAATATTTACGTGTTGTCTGTTGTCTGTATGAACAATAAACAAAGCCTGCTGAGAAAATAAATAAACAGCTGTGGTTTTGCTCTGGAGGACAGTCTGTTCTATACAAATCCTTTTACAGTACATTACAATGTTTCTCATACAGGGTTTCCATGAGGAGGTTTCCTACCTGTTGTTGCATCTCTTGTAGGAATATTTGAGTGTCTTTGGAGATAGAGATGTTTTTGTAATATTCCACCAGCTGGTTGAGAGAAGGGAACTTTTCTAACCACAGGTAATACTGCCCTCTGCTGTTCCGCAGCACCTTGAAGTGCTGCACATCTGCTGCATGTCTGCAGTGGAGGAAAACACAGGGGATGCTTTATTTTCCTTTGCATGGCTTTTCTTGGGTCATAAAGGGCCCATCACAATATTCTATACATGTTCTGATTGAATACTAAAGGGTGTATAATATGCTATTTTTTATTTTTTAAAAGGTTATATTTGGGCTTCTGAAACTTGTCAATCTTTTATTCCTGAACAAATATATTCACACCCTACCAGGGCCAAGCACACAGGATGTAAACAAGGTGGATAGGAACAGGATGTAAAGGGAGGAGAAATCGATAGTCAACGTCGGGGCGCTGAGAGATATGTAGGGAAGAAGAAAAGTAGGTCACTCAGTGAAAGATGTTACAGTAATCTACAATATCAACATGGATTATTTCTTCCAACCATACGACCATATAGGTCATATGTTCCTATACTCTCTAACAGACCTGCAAATCTGTGTGGCCCCCAAGGCCATCATTAACACTTAGAAAAACTGCATTTATAATGTAACAAAACCAGTCAATATCATTTTGCTTACCACTGAACTGTTATTGGGCCTTTATTCTGAAATGTGTCAGTGCTGTGTTTATTGGTAATGATAACAAACGGTATCTTTTATATTAAACTGTAAATGTCTTCTTCTGCTGTTGCTGCTGTATCATTGCAACCTGTATCCTGTATCCAGTATGCATCACAGACTGTAAAACTTCACATGTCGGCCCCTCTCTCTTACAGATGATCCACCTAGTCTGCACATCACAACATCCCAGACTCCAGCTGACTCTGATGCCCTCGCTCACGCTCCTCAGAGACTTCATTCCTCACAGTGAGTAACATTTGTGTCCGGCCCACCACATCTGATCAGTTTCTCATATGGCCCCCCCCATGGAAAATAATTGCCCACCCCTGCTCTAATACGACCCATACGAGCGTTTCCTACATTAGCGCCCCCTAGCGGTGGAAGTAAAGGTATGAGTGTTTTTCGCCCTCAAACCTAAACGTTACGTTCGCGGTTTTAAACACACCGTTACCGTTGTTAAAACAGACGTTGTGGCAGTAGGTTTAGGCAACAAAACAACTTGGTATAGGGTTAGAAAAAAGGTTGTGGTTTGGGTTAAAATCATGATATTTGAGACATGAAATCACTTCTGTGCATCCACGTCCCGTGACGTAATGTAACAACGTCACATGACACGCCATGTCCCATGACACGCCATGTCCCATGACACGGAGCGTCACGTACTTCCGGTTGTTATGCTCACTTTCCATGGAGACCGCTGGTTTGCACTGTGGCTGATTTTGAAGAGATCAAAGATTAGAACAAATGCAAAGCAAAGATGTATATTAGCCTATTTCTTATTATTATTTATTTACATGTGTATTTAACTTGCATTTGTATTTGAGTTTTCTATAAATTCAAAATTACAGAAATAAAGAAAACAAGACTAACGTGAAACCTGATGTGGGTCCCGTCATAAATTGACTACCGGTCAAATCTAAAGTGTAAAATAAATTACTCGTCGTTCAGAGTTCTCCTGGTTTTCTTCATTTATCGCCATAAACTCTAAATGTTGTGGTTAAAACAGAGTCAGAGGCACCTTATGTTTTTTTCCCTTACTTTCTTTGCTAAGGTCTTTTGTGCAGCGGTTTAAATACTTAATTGAACATTTTAAGGGTGTTTTGTGCAACTGATTTTATTTTAAGGAAACCTTAACTTTAGGCTTTAAGGAAAATCTCAACATAAGAAGGTGTTTTGTGCAACCAGGCCCAGGTTCAAGAACGAGCACCTCGATGATGTGGAATGAGGCACCGACAGCCAGCAGAGAGAGAAGACTGAGTGAAAAGACAGGGCAAGGAGGAGAAAAGAGAGAGAGAGCGGAGCAGGTTTATTATCTACATTCAACCCTGAACACCTCTCCTTCATTTGAGATTTCCTCAAAGCATCCCGCTGACTGTGTGAAATCTTTACACAGGAATCTGCCAGTCAGGTTTTCATTCAGTGGGAATTCTAAGCCATCGACAGCTCGCCTTAAGTCGACCGGTGTAATGTGTTTTTTTTTAAAGGGATCATGCAATTAAGCTTACAACAGTGACGTTTATCTGCCCCTCTGGCTCGGCTTAAAGCAGAGGAAAGTCATCGATCTCTGTTTTGCACCTGCCAGCAGCAGCTGAAAAATGACACCGGCTCTAACAGATTGCGGTTAATTAAATAACACAAAATGTCGTCTTTACGGATGTTGTACAAAAGAATTAGGGAGGACGGAATGAGAGAAAGGAGAGACGTAGGGGAGATTTCAGGCAGGCGAGAAAGATGGACACGATATTGAGTCAGTGAAAATGTTTGCTGTAAAACATGTACACTATAAAATAACTGTAAAAATGACCAAGGTTGCCAGGAAATAATGGCATCAATTTTCTCACATAACTCACACCAAGAAAATTAATAACTGTTTTTCCTGAAATAGAAGTTGGCCTTCAAATTCCAACACCAGCTGACGGCTGCGTACAGCAAACATTCCCTGATTACACAGAATTTTAAAGGACTATTTCAACATTTTAGGAATTACATAGAAGACCGATGCCAGTATTATTTCTGCGCTGGTTAGCCTAGCTTAGCATAAAGACAGGAAGCACGAGAAAACCAGCTACCCTGGTGAAAAAATATATTTACCAACACTTATAAAGCTCACTCATGGACAATGCTTGTTTAATCTGTAGCCTACTTTAAAAGAAATGTAAAAAATGACAATTTCGTAGTTTTACAGGCAGTTACATTCTGTGTGCATTGATTTGATATTAATCTTCTCATCTTGCTCTCTGAAAGAAAGTTTTCTGCGTATTCCTCAAAATGTTCAACTATTCCCATAAATGATGTGTGCACAGTATGTTTCTGTTACATTTTTCAATATTAATAATAAAAGAAAAGAAAAACAAAAGAGACAAAGTTAGTTTCAAAGGCAGCTGTACAATATGCATGTGATTATATCTTTAATTGGCTTAATAATTATCATATGTATAGAAGGTTATGGCTGTCCACCATAAACGATATCTTCGCTGGAGTTCTAATGAAAGATGCTGTACTGTTGTTTGTGCTAATTACAAAGAGTGTGTGTGTGTATGTGTGCGTGCGTGCGTGCGTGCGTGCGTGCGTGCGTGCGTGCGTGCGTGCGTGCGTGCGTGCGTGCGTGCGTGCGTGCGTGCCACCAACATGAAGAGAAGAGGATGTTTTCAGTGTGTACCATGTCTAAACCCTGCAAGCACATTCAATTCGAACAGAGATCAAACAGAGTTGCATCAGCGGTTATAATGTGCGTGAAATGATTTAAATGGTTGCCGTTAGCCAGAAATCAAATATTCTCACAGGCCATTGCCTAATAAGTATTATGCATGTATCAGGGTGTCTGCAGGACCTGCAAAAAGTTGGGAAAATAATGAAACTCAAAAGCATCAAGTGTAGTTATAGTAACATCAGTTTTAGAGATTGCATTGCAGTTTCTTCATGTACTGTTTTTTAACTTAATGACAATCTGTGTGCGTGTCTGTGTGTGTGTGTGTGTGTGTGTCATTCCAGTCATCTGCCTGGTTGGTCTTGGCCTGGTGGTGTTTTTCTTCAGCTTCCTGCTCTCCATTTTCAGGTCCAAGTACCATGGATACCCCTACAGGTACCGTAACTATAGCAACCATACAGTACCGCTGTACAGATGCTCACACAAGTTTCATCCAGCTTACTCAACAGTTATTCAAACACAATATACAATGAATCTTAAAATCACTGAAGTTGACGTAAAATCGCTGCAAAGTTATTGCAGACACGGTGCAAAAAATCCAGGCCAAAAGCGGATCCATCCATTCCCATTATTTCATTGATCCTAAGACAGCTGTTCAATTGGAAACACTGCCTTCAAAAATGTACAAGCCACAGCGCCAAGGGTCTTTCTCTGGAGACCAATCTGACAGCTAAAACTTCAGCGGAGATTTGCAGCCTGACTTTGTTGCAGCACACTCAATATATGAAGTATTTGCACGCCTATTCTCCTTTACCCTGGATATTAGAAATCATGGATCTGTCATGGATGTTTTCTGGAGGTCATCATATAGTGAATGTGTTTGGACACTAAAGCCCTTCAGCCAGAACAGCAGCAATTTGGTCCCACTTTGAGCTAAAGGTCGCCACTACATAAAAAAAGATGTAATGTGTGACAGAAAACCCTCTACATGTCCTCAGAGTCTGGGTACAATTCATCGCCTGTGGAGCAGCTGTAGGATATTACAACACCAGAACACATCCAGCTGCAGAAACTCACCTCTGGAGCTGGAAGGGATTCATGATGTTGGGGGCACTCCACTTTACTGTCATGTGACCCGTGGCTTGAAATTGGACCAAATAGCATTGTGCCAGCTCAGTGGAGAGGCTTAAAGAGATATTTTGCTGATTTAAATCCAGCTCTGTGTCATCCTAGTGTGAGCTCTGCATGTAAATGAGCAGTGCCCGGCATCCCTCTGCGGTCGCGGTGCACGGTGCATGGAATTCCCCGCGGAGCCAAGCACTGGAGGTCCGCCGAGATCCCCCAATGGGTGCCCATTGTACGCAGCCGTCATCTGAAATCTCTGCAGGTCTCCGTTCCGTGCACCGCGACCACGAAGGGAAGCTAAACAGCGCCCATCCACACACAGGGCCCACGCCAATAACAGAGCTGGTCCAAAATCAGCAAAGTATCTCTTTTAAAGTCCAATGATTGTAGTCTAGTGACTTTGATGGAGAGTTTACTTGTGGTATGAAACTGGTACAGTAATGCTTTACTTTCCAGGTCTGTAATTACCAAATATTTTTCTAATTGGTTTCCTGAAAACAAGTCTGTAATTTGGTAGTTATTATGAGGACAATAGGGATGTCATTGAAGGAAAACATCAATTAAAACCAGACTATATATAAAGATGGATGACATGACAGCTCCCCAAAAGTGAAGCCAAAACATCTGGATCGCCCCCTGGTGGCTGGCTGCAGTACAGATCATAAACCTCGCCCTCTTCATATTAGTGGATTTTTCCTCAAAATGGGTTCTGTCATTATAGGTAGTTGTTATCATGCTGATGTATGTTAAAATGTTAATTTTGTGATAAGTCTGATTTTAATTAGTTATTTGATGCCATATAAAAGGGATGAAACGTAATGATTGACGGCTGTGGTTGACTTGTGATTGGTCGCATTCGATTCGCAGACTCGGCTCCAAAATTACAAGATGGCGGCCCCCGTATCCGGGATATTTTGGCTTCACTTGGGAGGAAGTAGAGCTGTGTGTCTGTATATACAGTCTACAGTTACACTAGCACCTAATTGGAAAGTAATTATTGGAAGTCTAACAAGTGAACGCTATCTTTAATTTCCATATAATATGTGCCAAATTACAGTGTTCTTTTCAGGAAACTTTTTGGAAATGATTTGAAATGTACAGGCCCATAAATTAAAGCATGAAACCTACAGTATTTGAGGTGAGAATGCTTTGATAGATCCTCCTCTTTTCCTGCTGCTCGTTAATCAGTTTGACTATACAAAAGAAAGATTATGGTATGTATGTGAAATGTGATTCGTAGAGCAGTAAAGTTGTGGCTGGCTATTGAAACGAGAATACAGCCTGAGAACAAAATGTTGGGTGCATTTTTTTTAATTCCTAAAAACCTTTTGGTCTGTATGTTGTTTTATATGAAACATAGAAACATTTGGTCTGTTTAGCAACAAATAACTGTAATAAAGAAGTCAGTGCCATCTCAGAAGTCGATAGTATATGGACCTCTGAGATGATGCAGAGAAGATGATGAGAATCTGTCTGTAGACAGATGCATCTTCTACACTATCTATTTATGTGTTGTGGTGCAACACAAGCCACAAAAAAACAACACCTTATTTATATCAACTTCTTCATCTCTCCCCATTGTTTCTCTCTTTTCCTCTTTTCTACCTGCTTTAATCCCCCTCTGTCTCTCAGCTTCCTTATTAAGTGACAGGAAACAGAAGAGGAGGTCAGAGGTGAGGAGAAGAGGAGTCGAGAAGATACTTGAAGAGGAGGAGGCAGTGTCACTATTGAGTCCAGAGTGCATGGTGGAGTTTCTTTTTTTGTGTGTGTTTTTTTTTTTTATTGACTCCTATTATAAACTCTGCAAGTTGAGTAGAAAATAAATTATTCCTTCTTACACTGGAAATTAAAGTTGTTTGGCACATCTCTGTATTTTTGTCATTTTTTGTTATGGTTCCTTTCAAAAGTTGAATATGCTGTGTGGTTATAGTATGTTGTTTTTAAACCATGTTTTGGATCTTGTTTATGAAAACGATGTTGCAGGCATAGACTGTATACAAAGAATGGACAGAGTAAGAGTGACATCACCCATTGGTTTGTGGACTCCCGTTTTGAAGCCACAAGTTTGGAATTTGGCCGCCGCCCTGTTGACTTTTTGGAGCCAGAAGTTGACCATATTTGGACAAGAAGGCAGCGCTGGGGACGATGACGCGGTCACGCCAGTGAAGCCTTGTCTGGTCTCATCTATGGTTTCAATGACGCTGCTAAGCTAAACCCATGAGCTAACCGCTAAAGAAGGGGAAAAGTTGCCGATTTCCAACCGAGTCATCCGGCGGAGTATTGCCGGCAGATGAACGCGGACCTCCGGGCGCAGGTAAAAATCAGCAAACTTCCCCTTAAGTTAGCAGCTAATGCTATCACTATCCCAGTTAGCACTGCGCTATCGAACAGCATTTTTTTCAATTAACTTTCATGAAGTGAAAACACCGTGAAAGGGTCAATGTTCTAAGACATAAAAACTGACAACACAAAAACTATTTCACGTTCATGTTTTAATGCACACAGGACCTGGTTAGCTTTGCTAAAGCCTCTATTTTGATTCCCAGGTAGGCATGCAGCCCCGCCCTAAAGCATACGCTGCTTTATCATCTATTTTCTTCTTAATCTGACCATAATTTACTAAATGAAACGTCATGCCATATTGAAGAAGACTTGAAACTAGCGATTGAGACCATAAACCCACTATGAAACTGTTTACTGAGGTAATAAATCAAGTGAGAAGTAGACTTATGCTGGTTTAAGGCACTTCTGCATTGGCTTCACTTTTCAGGCCCGGAAGCTCCGTCCATGTTTTTCTACAGTCTGTGGTTACTGCAGGTGAAGGGAGAGACAGAGACATCTGAAGTCGCAGAGAGTGAAGTGGGCGCTGAGAGGACAGGAAGTGAAGCCGCAGGTTAGAAAGATGGTTAACGTGGTAAGAGTTGAAGACAGGGGCAGAGAACTAAAGTTACTTGATTAATTACTAGGAAAGCGTATTAAGCAGGTGTAAAATCTCTATGAATTATATCTTTCCAGGTGCTTGTCACACCTTTGTCACTTGTGATGAGAACACATAAGCTTTCGAAGATAAAGATGTTAATCCCCAGCTGGTAAATTCCTGCTTCAGCTTCTGCTGTAGGTTTGGAGCTCAGTCAGACTCAGTTTCACGGCGCGACCCGTTTTGAATTGATAGAGCTATAATTTGAATGACTCCTCAAACAATGAACAGTGTGCAGATTTATACAGACACATATGGAATAAATCCAGTCGTTTATCACAGGTCGTAGGGATTCCTCTGTTAGACTGCATGTTTACACATTCTGTGGTGGTTATTTCAGATTTTCTTAGACCAAAAATATCTTCCTTTCCTTTATTTCTCTATCCCTGTAATCTCACAAAATGTTCATGTCTGCAAAATGTTCCTTAATAGGGAATAAATAGTAAAACATTGGCCAAGATGAGACAGGGTACAAACCCAAGACAAAAACTCCAGTCTTACTTTTTGTTGTACGAAATGAACATACACTTCTCCCCACACCGATGTTAAATCATTAATGTAAAATAGTAGCACATGAACTGAGTTTACAGAAGGCTGGCTGCGAGTGCTGTAACTTTTCTTGCCGAATGCGAGAAGCATAGGTCATTTAGAGAATACATACATTTCTAATTCTTTCACTTGTGAACTGCCCACTAAAACACTGAGTGGGCTGTAGCATTGAAACCATTTATGTAACCCTTCTATGCGTGGGCAGACAGAGGAATGCTGCTGCACATAGACCAGTTTTGACAAATGTAATAAAAATATTCCCTCTCAGACTTCCCATTCTAGTCTATTTTTGTTTCATATCCTTTGAAGACTGAACCATTGTGCGCAGTGTTGGGAGGGTTACTTTTAAACCGTATCCCACTGCAGATTACTGAATACATGCCCGAAAATGTCATTTGTAACATAACATATTCTAAATACTTAAGAATACTTTTGGAATACTTTTAAAAAGAATCATTTCATTTGTCTGTCTCTTATATTTCCAGAAACACCTTGTACACCACCTTGTCATGTGGCAAGTGCACTGCACAATAAAAATCTGTTTTTGTGAAATGCCTCATATGAATTTTAAAGCAAATTAAACCAAAACAAACTAGAAGGGCACTCAGAGAGTGCAGACCTCCACCAAGGCCGTGTCCTATCTCGCAATGTTAATGAAAGCGAAAAATAATTAGTGTATCTGCCCCGTGATTTGGATCTGCTCTGAAATGTAATGGGTTCATCCTTGGCCCATGCTACACCCTCCTAACAAATTTAATAAAAATACCAGTTGTTTTTCCGTAATCCTGTTGACAAACAGAAACAAACTAACAAACCAAACCGAAAACAACCTCATAAAGTAATCCCCATTAGTTTTTTTTTTTTAAAGAAAAACTAACGGACAGTTACAGTTACTCATATTTTGTATTTCAAATACATAATCCTGTTATTGTATTCTGTTACTCCCCAACCCTGATCGTGTGTGTGCGTGCGCCCGCCCATGTTGATCTTACCACAAGTTGTTTGAAGAGCTGAAGAGTAAACTGAGTTGTTGACTGAGTTGCAGAGCACTTTCAGGTTTTCATCCATTCCTTAGTTATTTTTTTATGTAGCCATGAACTGCACTATACTGAACTTTCTGAAAATGGTTACATTCAGTTGGCTACTGACTTGTTGAATAGTCTGTTTGAATTTGCTACTGCATCCAGGTGATGGAAGTAACTCAACAGTTACTAAGACTGCCTTCCTATTTTCTGCAGAGATGTCAGAAGAATGACTACCAAGAAGCATGGCCACCTTGTAAGAGATAGAATAAGATAAGAGACAGAATCCAATAACTACAGTAATAACCAACTGCAGCTTATTGATGGGGCCCAGAGTGACATCATTTTTGTTGTCAGCATGTATACAGGCCCAGTTGTGGTATCAAGTTAAAAGTACTTTGATATATTTGATTGAAATTGTGGAACGTCAGCACTGAGAGCAGAATTTCCCATCTGTTTCCCCTCAACTGTTGGCCTTTACCGTGCGGAGGAAATAAGCAGAACAAATGTCACCTTCAGGGGGGGATAAGTATTGGCAAATGGAGTGAAATCAATGTGGACATTAGATAGAGCACAGCTGTAGAACAAAAGACATAATGACATATAGAATAATCTCTCCACTGCTTCAAAAAGTCACTTTGCATGCTAAGATTAGCCACAAATCTTTTGAAATTAGTGTGTGTTAATTGAAGGTTTGATTTAGACTGCTTGTCACTGCTGATGTACAAATGTTATCCCTTATAATCTGGGGCCGCAGTGCAGGCTGGGTATGTGAATTGATTTACAGTTGTATTAATATGGCTTGATTTTGCAATTAAGACAATATTTTATGAATATATTATGAATGCCAATATTTGACTTGTTGTGAAATTAAATGGGACGACATATGGGTTGAACAGGTGCAATCTAAGAAACCTGATCAACAGCATAGAGTCCAATACACTTTAGTTTCGCTGTTGCATGTGTAAAAATATTGCAAAATCAATATTTTACTGATACTGTAGGGATGTATTGAAATGATAACCCTCCCCTCTGCAACAAACTGTGCTCCCGTAAAAAAATTTAAAAAAAGGCATAGTGCTGCATAAAGCTTAGTGTCAAACCCAATAGAAGATGTAGAGCATATGAAAATCCATTGTATTTAACTATATTTTACAGCTGAGCTCTCTGACATCCCAAACAGAATAGCAATATGTCATTTTCTGCAGCAACTTTAGGGTTAATGTTTCACCACATTCTATAAAGGAATATACAATTATCACCATTTATTTATTAAACAGGCTTACAAGAAATATTACTGGCAACCTATTTAGCACTGCTTTTTTGGAAATAAATAATAAAACAGCATGTCATCTGGTGGATTTGTCAATAGATTGCCTGTACTCTGCTGTGATGTAATAACAGCCTATTCAGTGTGCCTTCAGTCCAATGCATGCTGGGATAGGCCTCTGCCTGTGATTAGAGTACATTCATAAATTTAATAAAAAATCTGTTGTACAATTGAAAAGCATTACTTCTCCCCCAGTATGAATACAGGGGCGGGTCCAAAATGAAATCAGCTGGGTTAAATGAAAATAAATAGGCATTCAGAACAACAGAAGAACACATCCACAAGAAAATGAACCTTTCAAAAATACATTAGTACTGTGTGACTAGTTGTTATTGTGCTTTTGTACCCGCTAATGTTTATTTCCATGCTTCCGTCTGAAGAACAAGAATCAAACAAAGAAATGCAATTGGCATTTGGATGGTGACAGCAGGACTGACATTTGTAGAGGTCATGGTGGACGTATTTTACAGATAACAACTTTTCCAGGAGCCTCTTTCTCATTTCTGATATCCTGTTAAAGAGCTGCTTGTTTACAGTCTGACTTCAGCACAGCCAACTAACTCTTCTTGCTAATAAAACGATGAGATGACTGCAGGCTGCTCACAATTCTTCATCTTTTACGATTCTTTTGACTGCTCTTTCTTACACCTGTGCTTTCATCTTTGTCTTAACCTTGGAACTCCTGCTGAGGTTGCTTTGCACTGTCACGCACCTATTCCGTGCTTCCTCGTTGTAACGTGCAGTATTTATTGGTGTGTGCACTGGGCATTTTGCGACCTTTACAAGTGCTATAACCCTTCACTTACTCAGAGCACTGCCATTCACAAACTGCTGTGCAATGAGGTCGTTCTAATCATTGGGCCAAGCCTTGTGTAACTTCAGAATAAAAGGAACTTTTAAATGTCTTTTGCAGTTTTATTGAACTTTTCAATTTCCATTCAGCTTCTCTATCTTAATATATAGTTAATCTTGAATAACTCACAGCTGCTGGTGCGTTGTTTCTCAGCAGTGGTGCTGCTGTGCCGTCTGCTCTGATTCGACTGCGCTGTCTGATGCTCCTGTCTTACCTGACCTCAGTTGGCATCCTGCTGCACCACGACAAACCTTGAAGAAACTCTTCTGCTGTCTGTCTGTTCAGGCCACCTCACTGTGGACCAGCCTCTCCTCCTCTCATCTGCAGTCCACAAACACTTTCTCCAGGCATCCACGCCACAGCTACAGTAATTATCATCAGAGTACTGCTTCAGTTGTTGCTGTTTTGTTGCATCAGTGTCTGTATTTGTGTGTGTGCGTGTGTGTGTGTGTGTGTGCGTGCGTGCGTGTCCTTGAGTATGTTTTTTTGAATTGGTTGTGTAAGTGTATGTGTGAGTTTAGAGGAAACAGTCATATTAGATAGAAGAGATTATGACAACATGGTTTCATCTCTCTTGGTCCCAACTTGTTGAAACAGAGATTACTTCTCTCTATGTGTTTATCGCTTTCTCTGATGATGCCTCGCTGCCTCTGTTCAGCAGTTCTTTTCTCAACATGTGGATGCCACCTACTGTGGCAATGTGAAAGAATACGTGATGTAATGCCTTCTAGGGTGCCCTACCAGTGCAGAAAAAGGGATGCAGTGCACTAATGGGTGTCCTTAAGCCCTATACGGTGCCCTTCCAGTGGAGAAAACATGATGCAGGGCCCTCCATGGTGCCCTTCCACTGGAATAAATGTGATGAAGTGCCCTCCATGGTGCCCTTCCACTGGAATAAATGTGATGAAGTGCCCTCCAGGGTGCCCTTCCAGTGGAAAAAAGGAAGCAGTGCATTAATTGGAGAAAACATGATGAAGTGCCCTCTGTGGTCTCCTTCCAGTGAAGCAAATGTGATACAAGGCCCTCCATGGTGCCCTTCCAGTGGAGAAAACATGAAGTGCTCTCTAGGATGCCCTAAATGCTAGAAAACTTTCTGCAGACTGGTGCCCCACCGCTTGCAGCTGGTGCCCCACCGCTTGCAGCTGGTGCCCCATCGTTTGCAGCTGGTGCCCCACCGTTTGCAGCTGGTGCCCCATCGTTTGCAGCTGGTGCCCCACCACTTGCAGCTGGTGCCCCATCGTTTGCAGCTGGTGCCCCACCGTTTGCAGCTGGTGCCCCACCGTTTGCAGCTGGTGCCCCATCGTTTGCAGCTGGTGCCCCACCGTTTGCAGCTGGTGCCCCACCGTTTGCAGCTGGTGCCCCACCGTTTAGAGCTGGTGCCGTTTATATATTGTTTTTTTGGTCAGGTCAGCTTATAAACCTACACACATGAAAGATGAGTTACTTTTGTTTGTTGTTATTTTTTATCCGGAGTCAGGGTTGTGGTAGAAAATCCTCACAAGTAGAATAAAAAAAAAGATTTTAAAAAAAAGTGTCATTGTTTTTAAAATAATACTTGTGAATAATACTGTCAATCAAAGTTACATGTAATTCAGTAATTATTATTTATTTTGTTAAATAATCTATTTAGTTGTTGGAAAGTCCTCATGGGCCTTAAGCAAATGAACAACTCTATTTGTTCCAAAGCATGTTAGGCTTTGCATTATTAACTCATGGATGCATCGACATGTGCCATGTGCAACATCAACCCCCCATGTGTTAGAAAACTCATTTATTTTCATTTGACTCAATCTCTGACACATCTTCTAGGGCCTGCGAACACCCTCTGCAACTTCCTGCAATAATCACACCAGTGATGAGAAAAGGTACTTCAGAAAACTCATTGCAGGGAGGATAATTCAGCAAAGTATTTCCTTGATTCCACCCCCAACCATACGCCCACCACTGGCGCCACCATCCCCATTTCTGCCAGATCCTGCCTGTGACTAAGCCGAGGTGTGCCCTGAAAAATAATAACAAAAAATTACAGCAATCACAGCAGCATTACCAGAGAGAGAGAGAGAGAGACGGGAGGGAGCAGGGTGGGTGAGGGAGGAAAAGCATGCAGAGTCTGTTAAGGGAACAAAAAAGGCGTAAATAAAATGATACGTTTACTGATAATACCGGATAATGCTGATGCGTGACAGCTTGAGAAGTGCAAGATTCAAAAGTACCATCTACCACATATGATATTACCACTTCTATTTGCAGGGAAACTCATTTTGAGGAGAGATTTCAGTTCAGATCTATTTTTCTGATGAAAAATACATAATCACAAACAGCAAGGAAAAAATCTTTAGAGGGAATCTGCAATTGTGCAGGTGGGTGTGGGTGTGAAATCGAGGGAAGGGGAAATGTAATACTATCTATTTTGTGAAACTTTCATTATCTTTTTTGCAAAACATCCTTATGTTGCCTCGAAACGTATTAAAACTTTTTACTCCTCGAAAGTTCCTCCAACTCGTGTTCCACGTTCATCGGGCCACAGGGACATTTATTACTTCTGATCAAATGTATAGCAAGATAAAAAAATAATGTCTTTGTTCCTGAAACATTCATTTGTAGCGGTGTCTGCCAAACACTGACGTTTATGTGTCAAAGCATAATCTCATTAAGATGTGCTGGGAGCATATATTTAGAATAATTAGTTTACTGACAACGCATGCTTTTCTGTTGTTGTTGCTAAGTAGTAAAGAAAAAGTATGTAGAATGAAATTACATTTATCATACAGAACCGCAAAATTAAAGGTAAAAAAAACAAAAAAAAAAGCATATGCTGAGTTTCAATTTGTGTACTTCTGTACTTGCACTTGCTATTTTGAGTGCATACGTGCATTCACACTGAGAAGTAGGGCAAAATGCAGTGCACTACGAGTAACCGGGTGATGCACTCATTACAGTCAAAAAGTTGAGTGTGCACGCTGGTGCGACAAGTAACAAAGGCGGTAGTTAGAATGCTGTACAAATTGTTCAATTCACCCAAGAGATAACCCAGCCGACTACTACAACAGGAAAGGCTGTTGTTTGCCAAGCTGTGGTTGACCACAATTTCTAATGAGCGGTGTTTTTTTTAAATTTACTGCCATAGTTGTAACACTGTCTAACGTAATCTTATTTATCGGTTTTACAGACACTGGTCGTGCCCACGATGCCAGAATTTTAGCCAATTCAGACTTGCATCGCCTCGCTGAGGACTGAGGAGGCTACCTCTTCTCCAGAGACGTGAGTAAAACCTGTCATCTGCCTGCTTGATTTCTTCCTCACCACAGATGGAATCCACACCTCGAAGTCTTGCCACATCGTCTGTCGTTCACCTCCAGTGTAGCTGAAAACATAGCTTACGCTCTACGGCGACCTGCGACATTTGCGTCACGACTGTGTATCCACATTTGCAACCAATGAGATAATTGGTTGCGCCCCGGTTGTTAGCAACTTTGGTCGTGTGCCATTCACGTTAAAATTGACTCTTGTCCAACCCGTGTCGGACCCACCTCTCGTCAGGTTAACCCTTTCAAACACAAAATCAACCCCGGCTGAGCCCTCGGTATGAAAGGGGTAACAGTGTACACAGTATACTACATGTATGTGAGAATTTCTGCCTTGAAACTGCAGTGTGCCAACAGTGTGTCTCAAAAATCCAGATTCAGACATTATTCAGGGCATTATGGTGATTAGCGTAACTATGGCAGCAGTGGTGGGCGGGGCTTCAGGCCAGATCCAGAATTTCTGAAAGAGTAGATGTGCTTCCAGCCTGTTTTCAGAGTTTTTTTTTTCCCTTTTTTTCTGGGAAAGCAGAGTATTTTTACATACTTTAAAACATGGAGGAGGAGCACTTCAAGCAAAGACGATGCATTAGAAATGCAAACATAACAGCAAACAGAGAGGGGCTCAAAACAAGAAAGAGGAGGGCTGCCAGTTTAATTTGAACTTTTTAACCTTTAATAAGCTACAATTTCCACCAGTCTGCTAAAGAAGTGTGAGTATTGAATTGTCTGATGTGCAGTTGTAGTAAATTACATTTTTAATTGTGCCACTATAATGGAAAAGGCTGGCTGTTGGAAATAATTCACTCACCCATGGTAGTCTGAGGTACATTTTTTCTGCAGCATGAATACCTGCAGGACTTTTAATTTTGGAACTGACAATTTGTACTATTAGTCTGCGTGTCTGTATGGGACACATAAGATACAAGAATGTACAGAACATACAGAATGTGCATCAGGTCACACTTTATTTCAACCTGTGCTATACAAGTAGCTATAGTGAGTGAGTGAGAAGTTCAGCTAAATTATTCTGAGAATATGTAGATATACATTCATGAATTGTCACATATTATCTGTTAAACATCTACAGGCAAAGACAAACAGTTGAATTGTTGAATCTCAACTAATACGCTGTTGAAATGTTACAGATACTCATAAATATACAGTACAAATCTATAAATCTGTAGGCGGACTATCCAAATAAAGTGTTGTGCAGGATAGTAAAGTGTTGTTGCAGGATTCTCTCGCCACACTGTTGTCTTAAACCAGATATTACTCTGCACTTCTGCACCAAACAACACCCTGAACCCATCAAGAGAGCAAGTCAGAAAGTTTCCACTCGCAGAGATCTGAAGAGCTGTTAACACTGTCTCCATGGCAACAAGTACCCTCAGACCTATACGAAGTGCACTTACTGTAGATCATATAGTAACAGCGTATGAGAGTAAGTGCGTCGGTATATTCTTTAAGCGACGTGTACGTGAGAGATGCAGGGAGAAAGTTAGACGATAAACAAGGTAGGTACACAAGCAGCCCGACCAAAACACCATTTGCATTTTTGTCTCATGTTTGCTAAATATAACTTTTACCGTTTTTAATTATGTCGTGTTTAAACAGGATCTCTCTACACTTTCTCGACTTTTTTTTTTCTTTCTTTCCTGTTTTTTTTTTTTTTTAAGACAGCTCATTTCTCGTTGCGGTCTCAGACTCGCAGAGGGTTAGTCGAGATTTTCTCTCTGGTGTTAAAGCTTCTAATTGCACTTTGTTACGCACACGCATAGAAATAGACACACGTACAGACACCTACACATATATTCATGTACACACTGTGTGCAGACTCTGTAATTACATGCTGTTACAGTGACGGCCTTTACGACCTTTCAGGGTGCCGTTTGTTGTAATACGTCAAGTAAAGCTCAGAAACACAAGTGCCCCCCCCACCCCCACACACACACACACACACACACACACACACACACACACACTCCCACATACACAGTCACAGTGATGCACCACCGGTGCAGGAAAGTTAGGTTTCAAACTGTTGTCTCTTGACAGACCCGATTCAT
>JAOVVB010041264.1:0-15120 GCA_028570985.1 Heterobranchus longifilis
ATCCAATTGAAATTATGCAATTTCACATCATTTTTGTCCATCATTATTATTATTATGAGCACTCATTCTAAATATGCAACTCCCCAAAGCAAATATGACCGAATCGTCGTCCTTCAGAAATGAGATTGTGTACACGTCTGAATCGAGATCACGATCTTTGTGCAGCCCTATTATGACGGCAGGTGTGTCTGTGAAAAAAAAAAAGACAAACATTTAGTGTAATTTACCTCTGCGACTTTGAGGAACTCTGATATCCGGGTCATTCGGGTGAGAAACTTCTTGTAAATGTCCAAACCTTCTTTACACTGAGTCTTCTTCATGTCAAAGTATTTCTCTATTTGGTGAAAAAAAAAAAAAAAAGGAAATTGAAATGACCAACCGCAAACTACAGTGACAGAATGAACGTAAGACAGAGAGAAGGTTGAAAGTGAAAGCGGTCTCACCGAGCAGGTTGATAATGCCTTCATTATAAGCAGCAAAGAGCCTGATGGAGTCTTTGAAGAGGAGCATGAAGGCAGCATTGATGACTCCATTAGTCAGCTCATTGGCATTGACCTGAGGGAAAGCAATCATTTATCTCACAGCTTCTCCACAGCCATTTGTTGAAGTCGGAAAAACAAAGCCTGTGTACGCGAACTACGGTAATTCAGCAGCCTCGGTGCGGTGTGCAGAGCTACGGGAGGCTTCACCTTAAACTCACATTGAAATCGAGGAGGGCGTCCATCTGGTTCTGAATAATGGGGATAGTCTTGAGCAGCTTCTCTGTATTCATGGTCCTCATTACGCCGTCCACTCTGCACGGACACACGCCGAGTCGGAGCAGCAGAGGGCAGCGAGGAGAGAGGGGAGACGGAGGGGAGACAGAGAGATGGATGAGCTCCTAAAACACGATAACAGACTTAATTTCCCTAAAATTTCTCTTCAGATGTCTTGGTTTTTTTTCCCCCAAACAACAATCCAAAACCCCAAAAAGACTCAGCTTACTATCATATATGACAAAGAAAAGCACCAAATCTTCACATCTGAGAAGCTTGGACCAGAAAATGTTTGGCATTAATAAAATCGCTAAAATGATTATTTAATTATCAAAAGAATTGCTGAAATTAGAGGTTTGGGATTTTGTTTCACAAATATTTCAAAGGCTGAAAAAAAATGTGTTGATTAATCCATTAATTAGTCCATCGACAAAAAATGCACCAAATCCAATTTTGATAACCAAATACATGTTTAAGTCATTTATTAAGGAAAATGAAAATATTTGTGGATTCCTGCTTCTCCAAATGTGAGGATTTATTGCTTTTCTCAGTTTCATTGTAAACTGAATCTGGACTGTTGGACTGTTTTGGACTATATAATCATTAATGAAGAACTTTCTTGGTTTTTCATTTTTATTTCATTTTATTTTCTCAGTCACTGTATACGCTGTTTTAGTGGCACTAATACAATTTTCAGTTAATTTGCAGTATAAAACCACGTTGGAAATCCTATGTGAGAGCTAGACAGAAACATATAAGGCAGTAAGAAAAACAAGGATAAGTTAAAAAAAACATAATATAAAACAAATTAAAATACAAGATAAAAACAGAGACAAAGGCATGCATATGGATAGGCCGACAATCAATGATGAAGTTTGTTTAGGCTGCGCACAGCACAGGGAAAGAAACTCTCTGCATAACGAGAGGTGGAGCACTTTATAGAGCGTTAACGTCTGCCAGAGGGAAGGGGAACACAAAGACTGGCAGCAGCGTGACCTGTGGGTCATTGACAATGCTGAAGGCACGGGACAGAAGCCGAGTGCTGTAAATATCTTCTAGAGCCGGCAGACTGACACCTGTCGTCTTACTTGCACGGCGTACAACTTTGTTTATGGATTTACGCTCCTGTACAGTAAGATTTCCAAAACATATTGTAAGTGAGATGGTGAGGATGCTCTCAATTACACAGCGATAAACATTATGTAGAATCTGGCTGCTTACGGTAAATTCCTTTAATTTCGTTTAAAAAAAGACATTGCTGGGACTTTTTGACAGTAACGCTGGTGTTTCAGTGCCAGCTAAGGTCATCAGATATTGTGAAATTTAAAACTCCTCACCATCTCAACCTCGGTGCCATTTATAGTGATGGGAGGATGGAATACATTTATACGGATAAAATCAATATCCAACTCCTTTGTTTTAGAGGCATTCAGAATTAGATTGTTAGCTTCACTCCAGCTGACTACATGTAGTGCCTCTGATCTGTCGTGTGATTCGATATGTGAGTTTATAAACCCAATGACAGTAGTGTCGTCCGTGTACTTTACAATCAAGTTGTTGTGATGAGAGGCAGCACAGTCAGAAGTGCAAAGAGAAAACAATAATAGAATACAGAGGTGTATCACATTTTTTACTGACTATATTTTAGATATAGTGTGGGTACTTGTTGTCATTTTTGTTATTATTGTCATTATTAGTTTTATTGGTGTTGATTTCTTAGTTTTTGTTGTTATTTTTTTGTAGTTTGCTTGTTTTTCTTTTGTTTTTTGTTCTCCGTTGCCTTGGATTTTTAATTACATCTTTGTGTTGTTTTTCAGACTAAACAATTAGTTGATAAATTACAAAAAAAAATTAATCAATAATGAACATAATAGTTTGTTGCAGATCTAAACATAAGCCTTATTTATTCATATATGTAAAATGGAAAAACAAATGTTTAATATTGTAGAATAATAATAATAATAATAATAATAATAATAATAATAATAATAATGATAATATAGTCAGTCCTTACCCGCGTTTAACTTTTGTGAAGTCAAAGGCAACCTGTCTGTACGAAACAGCTTTCTCGTTCAGGTATCGACTATACCTCCTGATAAATGTGGACATGTCATAACCTGGAACAGAAAATTTACTTTTTTTAAAATGGTGCATAAATTCAGAACTGAAATCAACAACAGAATCCAAAATCAAATTGTTACCTTGTAACCCACTTTTGTCCAAAAAATTACTGAGGTTGAATAGTGTATTCCTTGAAGCCAAGTACTGGACAAAACGCTGTAAGAAAAGGGGAAATGGTTAAAGCACCACACTAATAATTAGTAATACATTAACGCTGAAATAATCTTCTTGCGTCTGCCGACGCGTGTCACCTCGTTGCCGTAGACCATGAGATGGTGCGTGGTGATAAGTGACTTAAACACGACCACCCAGCTGGTGTTGGTCGTCCTCTCAAACAGCGAGTCAGCCAGCTGAGGAATGTTGACGTTCATCTCGTTGGTGCAGTGGATCAAATCTGAAAGAAATTAGAAGTTCATAAGATCATGAGGATCAGCTGATCATCATCAGGAAGTGTATTTGTAATAATAATAAATCAAAATAAATTGTCCATCAAACAAGTCCATCAAATAGTTTTATTATAACTGCTGCAAAAACACCACGCTTGCAGGGAAGCTGTAGAAAATATTATGATAGGACGATAAATCTATTAATCAGTCGATCAACAGAGTATTAATCTGCAACTGTTTTGATAACTGAATAATTGTTTAGGTCATATTTTAAGCAAAAAATGCCAAAAATGTAATACTTCAAGACTCCCAGCGTCAATATTTGCTGGATTTCTTAACATACTATTATAGTAAAATTAATATCTTATGAAAAAAACTAACAATTTGAAGACATCGCCTTGAGCTTTGGGAAGTTATGGATTTTTTTTCAGTATTTTCTGACATTTTATAAACCAAATGATTAACTGATAATCATTTGAGAAAATAAACAGCAGATGAATCAATAATTAAAATAATTGTCAGTTGCAGCCTATATAGGCCTATATGCAGATTTATGATGTACAGTATTTTCTATGGCGATAAACATTTACTCATAGATAACCCGGCACATTGTGAGTTAATTTATCAGGAAGGCCTCATGTTGACAAACTCCTGCTGCCTACGATGAAAAAGTAAAAAGTGACCACAGATGCACAAACTAATTTTTGGAAGTCTGCACCAAACACAGTCTCTGACTCATGCTTACGTCCTCCACAACAGGTCACATGCATGTGCAGTTTGGTAACCTGGCTGTAAGCGTCATCAACAAAACCCCAAAAGGTGCAACACAGACTGCTTCTCGTTGCTATATTTAAGTGGAAGAGAAGTTTAGTCAAGACACAACAGAAAATCGAAAATGGATTAAAAAAACCAGATTTCCAAGTGATATAAACTAAACAAAAGCTGGACGTCTTTAGCTCACGACACAATCGGTTCAGTGGAAAACTGCACATTAGGGCTGAGTCAGTCGATGAATTAATTAGTCGATCAACAGAAAATTATTCAGCACCTACTTTGATAATCAATTGATTATTTAAGTCATTTCTTAAACACAAATGCCAAATGTTTGCTGCTTATATAATGTGAGGATTTGCTGCTTTTCTCTGCTTTACACCATTGTAAACTAAATATCGTATATCACGTTGTGAAGGAACTTTCCTTCCTTAGGGTAAAGGTAATATGACACATATATCGTTTCCCCCCCCAGGCCACATTCAGGTCATTGCAAACCGAAATGCAGAAGACGATAGGTCTCCTGTCTGTGAGGAATAGTTCAGTTTTCTCTCGACTCTGAATGACGAGTGAGCGCAGCTGATAAGAGCTGTGCTGACTCCTCAAGACCGAGGTCGTAGGTCGATGTTTGTACTTTGTCCAGAACAGAGTAATCATATCTTCTTGATTTGGGCCCAGGGTACTATCTTCATTTAAGCTATAAAAAAAAAAAGTCACTATATCAGCCGCCATATTGGATCGATGAATTTTCCCCTCTAAAATCAGTATCATCTCAAAAATCCCATATCGGTCGGGCTCCAGTGTTAGCCCTACACTGTATACCTGCGTTACAATAATGCAATTATTCTACTAAAAACACTCTAAAACACTGAATAAAATGCTGCAACAGTATGTTAAATAAGGAAGTTTTCTACATAAAATTAGCATAATAAAGAGTAAATCAGCATCAATGCAATCAGGGATCCCTGCAGCAGAAACTGATATCATTAATTTTAATCGTCAAAACAACCTTTTACCAGACCAACATAAAGTGCAGGGCATTAAGATGTTAACCAGACGTGTTCTGCCCCACTTCCTCTGCTAACGTGTTCATCCTAACATGTGCTGCTTGAATGACGTGAGTCAACGTGCTAATGACCGTGCCATTCATTCACAGCAGTGATCAGACTGACAGGGTAATTGGGCCTCCCTTTCTGTCCTATATTTGACTTTTCAAAAGGCGGGGGACTTTAAGTAGGACAGGATAACCTTCCAGAGAAGCAGCAGCAGTTAGCATTGGGTGGCTGAACTGCCCAGAGAAGAAGATGACGGAGAGGAGACGAGTAGGAGGGAGGAAGAGGAGGAGGAATATGGGGGAGGAGGATACACTGACAGCTCTGTCATGTTACAATCTGCCCGCTAAATATTCACAGTGGCTGGCATTAATGATTTCTGATCTAATTCATTCATGGGACACAGATGTATTCATGCAACAGTCATGACAATGCTAAACAGTGTGTTTACAACTAACAATGATTTTCATTGTCAATTAATCTGTTGATTATTTTCTCAATTAATCGATTAGTTGTGGTGGATGGTGAAAAAGATGACGTCCTTAAATATCTTGTTTTGTCTGCAACTCTAATATATTGAGTTTGCTGTCAGAGAGGAGTACAGAAACCAGAAAATATTCACATTTAAGAAGCTGGAATCAGAGAATTTTGACTTTTTTTTTTCTTTTTAATTACTCAATTCCTCTTATGACACATTAGGAAATAAAATACCTTGGCCTGAATGATGGCAGAGACATTTATAGACAGTGTTGTAAATTATATGCGCAGGCCAACATGTTACTTTGTAAGTTTATATTCTGTCAAGGTTAAATGTGCATTATTTAGAGCACACCTCTGAACACAGCTCATCTCTGGTGTAGCTACAGAAGAGCAGTATGCAGAGGCTCATAGTGGCCTACAATGATGCGATGAGGTTGATTGATGAGGCATAGTGCCAGTCAGCTGTTTGTGTCCTCTGGTGTTCCTACATGTGAGGCACTTTTAAGAAATGTAATGTACAATTTTTCGCCTGGATGAGTCAGAAAACAGCATTATAGAGACTTTAACCAGCCCTAAGAAAAACTATACTCATCAAGGCTCAGAAAACACTGGCGAGTAATGTTTTTTTTAATTGAATGGTGAATTGTTGTTGTTTTATCCTGTATGTTATTTTCTTTTTAATCTATGGGCCCTCTTGTGAGTCTGAAATGAAGTTTGAATTGGCGATTAACTTAATAGTTGACAACTAAACGATAATGTATTTTCTGATAAAGGACAGAATTGTTATATGAGCTATAGGTGAAATTGAGAATGAGGTTCATTCTTTGTTTTACTGTCCTGTTTACAGAGACATACATTAATGGATGTACTTTTCAGTAAAATGACCTGTTGGTTTCTTTTGGCTGGATGACGATGAAAAACTTCAGGAAGGGAACCTTGTTGTAGCAGATTTTTTTTGCCAAGCTTGAGAAAGAAGGCAGAATATTGTAACTGTAAACTGTAAAATAACCTGTGATTTTTTTAACACTGCAGCGGTGCTTTTGGTGTCTTGTAAACCCATGAGTTGGGCACTTTGTGTGCATGACACAAAAATCAAGAAAATCTAATCAATGCAAAACCAATGTAATCACTGTGTTTCACTGTTACACACTGCACAAATATCAAAAACTCAATTTATTGATCTTTAATTTGCATGACATTATTTTGTGAAACAATACACTGTAGTATGATCATAGTGCTGACGATATAATAGTATCATAATATTGATTCATCGCCCAGCAGCAGCACTATGTGTAGGGCTGGGGACCATACTGTTTTGGTACAAAATGTGATTGTAGCACTGATTTACAAATAATGTAAAGAATCCAAAACGCTGGCATCAAATATCAGATTCAATGTCAGAGTTTTTGAAACTACACGGATCAACAAGTGGCGGTAACATGCCAAGATACACGGCAATGTATCAGGAAAGGAAGGGAAGAAGAAGACTGCAGGCTAGTAAACGTGGATGTAAACAATGCTGTAAATGCTTGTGATGTTGTTTTTGTGAAGATGGAAATATATTCAGCACATTTGTTAGAGCTCAAAGTTTCACACAGTGTAAGCATAACGTAACTATTGAGGACTTTGGCTTTACATAAAAAAGGGGTTTGTAGAAAAAGTATATATTTCTCAAAGTAAGGTAACGAACAAATACTGTTTTGGTCATAAATCAGTCGAGTGTGTAGAAAGTGTCGCTCTGGTGCTCTTCAGTTTGGGGATCAAACTTGTTCAAAATTGTTGAAGGAATGAGGCCCTCAGGAAGGTGATGATTTAAAAAGCATTTACTATCTCATGGCTATTTAATCATTACAAACATTGCCAAACATGCCTATTGTTTTGGTATTGGGGCGGCTGTGGCTCAGCAGGTAGAGCGGTCGTCTGTAGATCGATCCATGGCCCCTGCAGTCTACATGATGTAGTTGGACACAATTTTTTATTGGACCTACTCTAGAGGGGGCACCTTTTTCCAACCTTTGTCTGAGGAGGCCCACAGTCTTAGACTTTGAAAACCCCTGTTATAATACATATTAAGGAATTATACAAAAAATAATTGATTCTATTGTCAGGAGGGGACATGAGAAAACATTAAGTTGCCATAAAGAATGAATCTAAAATCATACAATAAATCAAAGAAATCATCCAGCCTCCTTTATATTTCGACTTGAAACAAGTGGGCACCGTGTTATCATCTGTACGCTCTCTGGTCTGTTGTGTAGTGACACACGTCAGTCACGTAGCTGGCTGGGCTGAGATGAGCCAACAGAGTGTCTCTCTGCCAACTTTCACTCATTTCACCCCGGGGGAGTCGCCTGAGCAGCACAACAGGTGTAGAACCTGCAACTTTTAACATTAAGCCAAAAACTATTCTGGACAAGTAATCATTTATTATCAGTTAGTAAATCACAACAAGTTTGGAGTCTGAAGACACAGCATACACCTTTTTTCCTGGACTGTTACTAAACTCTTATAACAGCGTAGGACCTTCATAAAAACCACTTTCATTACTACCATCATGCATTTGCAAGAGTAGATCGATATGCAGAAAATCTACCACTGCATCTCTAAGTACAGATGACTCCATCAGACTAATGATCACACGAGGATTTAAGCTCTCATGCTTACGTCAGGGTACATGCAGAAGTGTGTGTTTGATGATGTCCTGAAAGAAGGAAGGAAACTCACAAACCTCAGCCACAAACTGTGATTTTGTTTTAGTGTCATCACCATCATGACCTATCACATTACTCCATCACTTCACCATGTAGCCCTGACACAGACACTTGTCCTGCTGCAGGTGCACCAAGATGGGAGATGAAATTGGATTCATGGCTGTAAATGTTAATTTCAGGGCCTGTAAAGTGGCAGGGGCCCACTTGCTAACACTCATTTTAAAGGTTGTCCTGTTAGATCATACTCAAACAAACATGTATCCTGATGTGTTGCTGTGTAGGCTTAAACATGCAAGCTATAAACCAATGAGTAGATATGAGAATGACAAGAGAAAGAGGTGAACAAAACCAGACAGCTATTATAGACAAGCTAGTTTAACAGCTATGTATGACACAAAATGAATAGGAAATCATTTGTAAAGGCTTAATAAAGGCTACTACTTATCTAAACCCTTCTTAATTATGTGTAGCACTATGTCAACAAGGCCTGAGCTCGATGTTATAACAATATAATCTCCCTGGCATGAACCAGCAGTAGCATTTAGCCTATCCTGAGGCTTTGAGGCCTTGTAGCTCCTCCACCGCCATAACTCAGACAGCGTTTCCGCTTTGCGAGAGGAGCCTGCGGTGATTTAACAGACACACACACAAAAAAAGAGATACTCACAATCCAAATGTTTCTTTTTCGGGCCCATTACTTCGTGAGTGGTGGCCTTGCATACTGTTTTCGACACGGCGGATCCCGTTACACTGTGCTGGGCTGCAGTTATCCTGTCCGTAATGCTCTGCCCCGACATCTTCTCTCACTCAGTGCAACAAAAGACTTTTAAAAATGCAGTCTGGGGTTATCTTCGGTTGTGAGTAAGCTTTTTAAAAAATAAAATAAAACCTCCACCTCCTCCGCAACCTTGCCGGACCCCCCCTTTTCCCACCTTGGTGGATATAAAAATCAAAACTAGGCTATGGCAGACGCGGAGCAGGGGAGGGCGGAATAAAGAGAAGCGGAAAAACAACAACAATCAAAAAAAAAATGTTAGATTGTTTCTTTTTTTGTTGCGCCGCTCGGCTCTGTCAGATTTCAGGGATGCCGTGATTGCAGGGTCCACTCGCTGACTCATCCGACCCGGGTCTCTGTCTCGCTCTCATCCCGATGTGGCACACCGGATCCCTGCGTCTCTCCTCCTGCCTCCGCCGCTCCGCCAGTCGTCGCCGCCGCCTCCTCCTCCTCGTGCCGCTGCCGCCGCCGCTGTTCCGCTTTAAAGCGCTATGGAAGAGAGAAAAAAAAGACCACCGAGGAGGGGAAATGGCGGGCCTGCTCTGCTCTGAGCTCAAAAAGGCTGCACACACACACACGCACACACACAGAACACACACCGCCCTGTGCAGAGCCTGAATCAGATGTTACACCGCGGAGCTCCCGTTAGGTCTGCTGTGGTGCAGGTGTGCACTGACCGCAGGCCAGCCGGGGAGAAACATGCACAACTGCTCAGTCACAGGAGAGCCAGAGGCCTGAGGAGAGCATGAAGCCTGTATTGATTGGACATATAGTGAAGTAAGAGCAGGCTGCAACAGGCCTGACAGTCAAGCAATGACACTTTTCCCCCCTGAATTTATAGTGACCTTATTTTACCTCGTACAGCTTCTCAAATCTCACATGACATCACTCTAATAACACAGTAATAAAGAGTTGTGATATTCTGTTTTACAGTCCAAAAAAGTAATTCCAAGTTATTACACATTTTCACCAAAGACAAACTTTAAAATGTCTATAAACCAGAAATGTGGCATGTGTACAGCCTTGTTTCCTCAACAGGGGTGTCCAAACTCTTAGATTAGATAATATGAAAATACCTGGGGGCCACATTAGATTAAGGCCAGCTGCTTCTCGCATCATATGGGTTATTTAAAAAACACTCAGGATTTTATTTTAAGTGCCATACTAATACATGTGCCACATGCTGTGCACCCAAACAAGAAACACATTAGTTCCGCCTGCGTAGTTCCTACAAACTGCATGTCTACAAACTGTATCATATAGTGCTGCTATTATAATGCAGAGTGAACATGGCTTGATTAACCAATATTGTGTGGCGGGCCACACATAGTAGCCTATATTTTCAGAGACAAGCCAGGGGTCATTTAACATCTGTCCGAGGGCCGCATTTGGCCCCCGACTGGACTTTGGACATGCATAGAAGCTTCTTATAGCCTATACATCCTGACGTGACAATAGTCCAGAGAAAAATCATCCTTACACAGGAAAACATTATGTATTGTGCTGGGCCTCCCCTCAGACAAAGCTTGGAAAAAGCCCCCTCCCCTTCATAGACACAACAATTGAGCCAACATTGCCTAATATTGACTTAACTTCAGACTACACCATAAAAAAAGTCTGTCCTAAGGCATTTATTAGTTTCTGACTCTGGGAAAAGCAAGAAAATTCCCCCACTTTAAACAAATCACACGTTATTCTATGTGATCTTCTTTTGATCAGTAATGTAATATTTTTTCACTTGCATTCACAGAGCCTCCCCTGGAGCTGTTTGAAGCTCCCCTGGGGAGGCACGCCCCCCACTTTGAAAAGCTCTGATGTAGTGGAAACATAAATGGTGTCCGAACAACTAAACCCAAACTCTCCTGGTGATACAGAGGCATTTATTATGATGAATGAATAACATGCAATTCAATTTGACTGGAAACAAGTGGTGGAGAAAGTACTCAGATCTTACTCTCAAATCAAACGCAATACTGCTATACACAGCAATGTTAAAATCCTGCCAAAGTAACGTAAAAATAAAAGTAGGGGAGACCGGGAATGATAACACCTTTTGTTCAAGCATCAGTAACTCAGTGGTTGTTTGTGCTAGATCTCTCAAACTTTGATACATTGTAGGCCTACCCACATTTTAATTGCTGTGTTTGTGTTTGTGAGTGTATCTGTTCTGTATAGCTGAATATGCACGTGTTACATAAAGGTTAAATCACTGTCAAACCAGACGCAAATAAAATAATCTACTCGCTTAATTCGCGTGAGTTTGGACGCTGGAATCTAATGTTTTGACTCGCTTCATTTGCGCGATTACTTGCGATGCTTGTCACAGAAGTTCAGATTTTTCAAGTCACGCGAATGAGTGTCATTCGCTTCATCGCGCCGCGTCATCGCCCGACCAGAACTTGAGTGTGTAATCGCGTCTTTACATTGACTTTATATGTAATTCATTCGCGCAAATTACTTTATTCACGTCCGGTGTGTACGTGACATCACAGTTGTGGCAAATGTAGATGATGCCCCTGGGGTGCAGGCTTGTTTGGCCCACAACTGACAACATACACACTTAAAGAACTGTTGCAAATATCCACCCAGAGCAGCCATTACACAGCTAACTGTTTTAACATGTGAGTTTGAAGTTAGCATGAATGCAAAGTATCAAATTAATGAGAAATCCATTGTATCTACAATACAATGAATGCTAGAAGCAAAAATAATCTTGATTAAAAATAGTATTTTGTTACCTGAAAATCTGTTTTTTTTGGGTCGTGAAATCCACAATGTTGCTCACAGAGACGTGTCACATCTCCTGTGAGCAGAATAGCCCATTTCAGAATTATTGGATTGGATGCATTAATGTGTAACATCACTTAAATGTTGCAGTTAGTAAATGCAGGGCTAATTGTAAGTACTTTATATACTGCCGGGTGGATTAATCTATAATAATAGACTACATCATCATTTATAAGTTGATTATATTTTGTATTGCAGTTAGATAAGTGCAGTAAAAAGTAGAATATTCCCCTGAAAAATGTAGTGGAGTAGAAGTGTAAAGTAGCATAAAATGGAAATACTCAAGAAAACAAGTACCTCAAAATTGTACTTAAGTACAGTAAATGAAGTGGAAACAGAGCAGAAGTGGATGAGTGGAGGCTGCAGCTGTTCTGCAGTGGGACACAGTGAGCACCGGGGGGCAGCACACTGCCACGATTATCTCCAAACATAAAGTCGATCATGCTGTTCACTTAGGGATTCTGTATCAATTTAGCAAATTGAGTCAAACTTCATGTTTTAATGAAACTGACTCTCACTTTCAGAATTACACTTTGACTGTATAATCCAGTCAAACATCAATAATTAATGTACAATATCCAGTTCTTTCACTGATTTTTTTTAAACAATATTTTTCTGCTTGAATATTAATTCAAACCAAATTCAGTTTTACAACCTATCGACTAACTTATTCCATGTAATTTTGGATACTTTGTCTAGTAGTTTTAAAGAACAATACACCAGCCTGATTCTTTAGCCTCACAAATAGTAAAAAATAATGTTATTTTACATATTTTATTACAACATCAACAGAGAAATCTGCATTATTCTGTATGTAATCTTGAATTCCTCAGTCCACATGTACTGTATGCATGTGGATACATGAACTGCGTGAAAAACAAAAATAGTAGGCTACAGTTTTCTCTTACTGACATCCCTGACATGGTGATGTCAAAGAAAAGCAGTGCTTCTCACATGTTGTGCTTTTAACAGGGTTGGGTTTCATACATAAACAATAAGCCAGGCAGCCCGTTGTCTTCCCTTCTCACCTGGGAATTGTCGCAGGTTTCCAGCCCACCAAAAGATGCAGACAGAGACTTCAAGAAAAAAACATCTGGTTTATATATTTTCAATTTCAAAAGAAATCACATTGAGAACAAAACCATGCATGTCCTTTTAATAATCTGCATCTCACAATCTTTACAAGTATCACGTGGCAACAAATAAACAATCTTTATAAAATTGCCTTTCTGTGGAGGTAGAATAGGAGGTGTCTGGCTTTTGGAAACGTTGCTCACTGAGGATCAAATCGCAGCACGGCCTTTGATGAGGGCTTCACTTTCCTCCCAGTGTTAAAACTGGAGCTTCAGATTACAGCCGGCACTCTCACGGGTTTTGTGATGCAGCCCAGATTGTGTGATTTGGACGCCTGTTTGTTGAGTCTGGATGTTTCAGGTTGATCAGATAGAGACGGCTTTATCAAGCAGATCTAAGTGTGGCGGTTGGTCCTGAGCCATTAAAAGTCTCTGAGCACAATGACCTGCGGGACACAGTCACAAAGCTCAGGAGGGTTGCTCAGAGGTGTGTGATAAATAGGGTTTTCCTGCAAACATGACAACGGGGACATGAGGTCCAACATAAGGTGAAATAAGGGAGCTTTTCATGGATCTTGCTACCCAATCACCACCATAAATGTTGGCATTGTATGTCGTAAACCACAGATATGTTATATTTGTGTTGCAACTTTACGTTCCTTCATGTTTACATTTTTTATTCTATGTTTTGGTGTGTGGTTAGGTTTACGCAGTTGTTTAGGGTTAGGAAAAGTTCAGTTTTAGCTTAAAATACCCAGTTATGTCGCCACAACCACGGCTGGAAATGTCCCGACCTCTCATTAAAAAAATACCCGGTTTTGCCACCACAACCATGCACGGCTGGAAATGTTCTGACCTCTCGTTAAAAAATATGCGGTTTTGCCACCACAACCACGGCTGGAAATGTTCTGACCTCTCGTTAAAAAATATGTGGTTTTGCCACCACAACCACGGCTGGAAATGTTCTGACCTCTCGTTAAAAAAATACCCGGTTTTGTCGTCACAACCATGCACGGCTGGAAATGTCCCGACCTCTCGTTAAAAAAATACCCGGTTTTGCCACCACCAGCCATCTGCCAATGGCAACATTTTATTCTGGCGACTGTTTTAATGCCAAATTAATATAATGTATGATGGAAATGACTGTGAAGAACATGATACATGCATGAGCATTGCTTTGGGTGTGTTCAAAGTGTCTTATTTCACCTTATATCTTAAAGAAAGTCATGTGACTGAAACACAAGCACAGACGTAGACTATACATTGGTTAAAATAGGTCATTTGCTGGGTGGGATTTGTAAAATAAGCAGCATGGTAATGGGTTCACCATTTGTATTCATTTCATGTGTCTGTGGCCATCTGATCCTGTTTGCTCTGAATGGCACTTGTCAGCTTGTAAACGTTTCATATTTGATTTCAGCCCTACCTCAACAGAGGGGCAGATGAGCAGCAGTGAATAGCAAACACCTGCAGCCAGCTGTGTTTCTCAGGGCTCTGCAAGGCCATTAAGTGTGTGTACGACTTCAGGTCCGGATGTGTGTGTCACACACACGTGAGGCGACAGGATGAGTCTACACCGAGTGACGCACAGATGTGTCTGACGTGTGTGTATCACGGATGGGAAGGGAACAACAATCCAAGCACATAATATTACTGTGTGCTCATCAAACATCCTTATTGTTTTTCAGATCTGAGTAATCTGGAGTTTTGCAGAATTTCAGGTAGAGTTCTACATTTTGACACAGAGCCCCTTTACAAGACAGGAAATGAAATACTAAAAAGGTAAAAAAAAAAAGAAAAAGAAAAGGTAAAAAAAAGAAAAGAAAAAAGGCTGCAACCACCTAAGGGCCTGGTGTGTTGTGTTTTACAAGTGTGTATTACCTAAAGATTTGTAATTAGACAAATTATCACAAAGTAATTGTCATCCAGACAGCATATAGGACCTTCAGGGAAGATGCTTACTTTGCCTGGTTGTTATTCAGACTTGGTCCTGCAGATGTGTCGATTCCTGCATCTGGATTTTCAGAGTAGGCTATGAAAAATACATGAAGACAGTAAAGCTAAGAACATGGAACTTTGAAACTCCTTTGAGGAAGATCATGTGATATGATTGAAAGCTCAAGGCAAGGCACGGCAAATGTATTTGTATAGCACCATTCATACACAAGGCAATTCAAAGTGCTTTACAGAAGCAGAGAAATACATTACA
>JAOVVB010041272.1:345-15119 GCA_028570985.1 Heterobranchus longifilis
TAAGAAATACGTATGTAAAGATATAAAAATATGTGCATAATACTAAATTGTGTAAAACCAAAATATATACATACTACAATATGCAGTTGTAAGCTCCAGAAAAAGCGTGTAAATGGACCTTGAGTTTGTATAAACAGCAGGCGGCGAGCGTCATTCCTTCCTACTAACATTAACAACAGAAGAAGAACGCTGCTCGGTTGGCTGGCAAGTTAGCAGTTACAACTTGCACGTTTAGACAGACGTGAGCATTAAAATGCTTCTGCAGACGGTCAGACCGTGGTTGCTTCGTTGCAGAAGTCTACCTTTGGCCTGCACAAGGTCTTACTACGCCGATAAAGTAGCTCCACTCGGGTCTCAGCCGGACAAACAGTCTTCTGAATATCAGGTAGGTTAGCCTGGTGCTAACTTTAGCTAGCCAAACTGTGACGCTACCACTGTACTCGCTGCTAATGTCAACGTTAACTGTTCAACTACGCAGCCGACAGCTAGTATTGACAAGCATTAAGACTATAGTTTATTTATTTCCTAAACCACGCAGAGGCTATTTCTAGCTAGTTTACTGGCTACAAGAGGTCAACACCTTGAGCTTTCATTGTTGTGCTCAGCCAAGGTCTTAACATTAATCATAACGTTACGTTAGCCTGACAGCTGCTTTTCTACAAACGTTAACATTCCTGCCTTTCAGCAATTATACACAGCCTTTGCTCCACATGTCATGACATGTTTGTATGTGACTCCTGGTCGAGTAGAATAGTTCTGCTGGTTGTAGCCAGATAAATAAATAATTATTTATTCCACCAAGTCTGTTTACTGGAGTGGAATTGCAATTCCCTTGTATGCATCCTAGCCCCCATGTTTTGTCTCTCAAGTAATCATCATTTTTACTGTTGAGGGACTTAATAACTGGAATTGTTTCCAGGTGGAGGTGTAGATTACTAGAGTGGTAACCAGCAGAGCCTCTGCCTCAGGATATATACCATACAGATATGTTATATGGTATATAACATATATACATATACCTTAATTACCACATATCTTATATGGTAAATAAGATAAGGTAAACAGGTAAATAATTCCATAAAGGGACACATCTTCCATAAATATTTGTTGTTCAACTGTAAACTCTGACAATTAGCAGTTAGGTTTCAATATCACTTATCACGAAAACATAATAGGTCAGGGCAATCTGAAACCATCGATACATATCATCGTCCTTAAGATACACCTTTATTTTTGAAATTCCCATGACAATAATTAAAAGGTCATCAACAAGGGCTCTTTAAGTTAAATGATCAAACAAATATTTGCCCTTAAACACGAGAAATGTGGCGCCTTATAGTGAACAACAGGAGGTATATATATTTTTTATTATTTTTATTAAAAAGAATAGATTGCTTTTCATTTAAATGTCTGGAAGAGATGGTAATAAAATTGTCAAATCATATTTTTGTTGCTTTTTGTGAGTTGATGTACATGTGACTGAGGCCAAGGTAGGAAAAAATGCAAATTGGAGTTACTTTATATTAATGTTTCAGATTTTAATGCTTAGGTTGAAGTTATAATTTACTCATTTAACTTTATTTACTCATAAGATGCATCAGTGTAATAATTGGTACATTTTGTCCACATTCAGTAACCAACAACCAATTCATCCTCACTGATGCAACACCAAAAAATGTCACTGGGTGGCACCACAGACACATTTACTTTATATTTCCAGCTTGGAAAAACACTTAAACTAGGTTATACCAATGTAAACACATTTTCATTAAATCAGTGTTATAGCAGCTATGTTCTTGACCTTTTTTTTTAATTCAATCTTTATTTATACTCAAGAAATCATTGAGGGGCTGCCCTCATTTACAATGACATTGAGTCAAATCACAAAGAAAAGAAGAAATCAAATACAAAACATCAACACATGAGAAGGGCAGTACCACAACAGGAACAATACAAAGCCGTCAAAGCGTTCTGATCTGGGACAACAACCCGATAAATAAATCTGACGTGAAACAAATTGCAGCCATATAAAAAGCGCTGGAGCCTAGCTATGGGCTAGATTTATTTATTTTTATTTCCTCTTGACAAATACAGTTTGATGACAGTGTTGAGGGGGTAGTATAAACCTCTCTATTGCAAGCTATATAGAGCTGACTTAATTGGCTCCATAATCATAACTTGTCTTCTTTTGTGATGGGGGAAAAATTATGTCATGATGTGCACCCACTCAGACAATGAGTGGGTGTTATTGCAAGCTAACAAGTGTTTTCAGTTAAATCAACTAGTCTTTAATTTTCATTATATTATATGGTTGGAGAATAGGTGGTTGCACTTCTTTGTATTTGGAGGAGCTTATGAATGGTGTTTTGATTAAATCATTCTTTGTATTAAGTTACAGCAGCCAACCTTAACATTAGTGATTGGTTCCTTAATGTGGTGCTATATCTACCACAAATTATCATCAGTAGAAATTATACAGCATGACAAACAAAACAAATGTCTATATACTCTTTCTTTTTTTTTCTACAGGAGAATTATGAGCGAATGCAAGTTATCGTTGATGAACTGAAAAGCCGGACAGAGAAGGTTAAATTGGGTAGGTGCGAGCACTTGACAGATTACACACGACTACACCAAATTCATCACTTTGTGTTTTCATTCCAACAGTGCAAATTAGTGTCCAAGTTCAGGCCATCTGGGTGATGAAAGTTTTGACAAAACACCTTTACTTACCTATCTGTTCCAATAAAACTGCACAGGGTCCTCCAGTAGATATCAAGGCTTTCAGGGCCTGCTCCCACATGTGCAAACTGAAAGTAACAACTGGTTCTTAATTAATTAGCTTCAGTTAATAAAGGGTAAAATGAAGGCTCTCTGCTCTTACACTGTGTGCAAACATTGCCAGTCACACTTCTGTTTACAGTAGATATTTCAGTACAGTGTGTAACTACAGTGAGGTTCATGATAGTTGATACAATAGAGTGTAAAGTAGTGCATACATACTCCTAGTTTTAATGTGTAGGGTGTAGGTTTGTGGTTTGGGTTAGGATACACTTTGACACATGCTAAATCAACACTGGACTTTCCAAAGTGTTGCCAAATTGTTTGTTAACATTCTGTTTATCTTTATTAATCCAGGTGGGGGAGAAAGAGCCAGGCAACTTCATACTTCTCGTGGGAAACTTCTGCCAAGAGACCGTATAGACAGACTGCTGGATCCAGGGTACAGTATCATCTACTTTCATCTTTGATTCAAAATCCATGATTGGCTCATACCCAGCAGAGCAGGTGAAAAAGATATGTAGTGCTTTGGTTTGACATCATTAAACCATGGCACGGGTAGTTCTGATGTCTGATGCTGTACACACTTCCCTTTACACTGAGAACAGGGGAAGGAGGATAGCATTTCTGTCATGGACCCCTAAAATAATCCACCATCACAACAGACATCACTGTTGAACATCTCAAGTGTAAAAGGTTTTTTTTAATTGCAAGACTGTATTACATGTATGTTTTTATTTGGTTTTCTTACAGGACCCCTTTCTTGGAATTCTCTCAGTTTGCAGCATATGATTTGTATGGAAAAGAGGAAGTCCCAGCAGGCGGTATACTTACTGGGATTGGGCGGGTTTCAGGGTAAGCACCAGCAGATATTTCTGCTAAAAACAAACAACAAAATCAAGTAGGATTTTAAGCCACTGTCTGTGCCTCTTTAAATGCAGAGTAAACATCATTAACTAGATGCAAAATATTCACATTTAAAATTCTTTGATAATTACATGGGGTGTTAATTTCATCTTTGTGACTTGTAATTAGCTTTTTGGTTAATTTCCAATTAGATTTCCCTTGAGTACTCCAGGTGCACCACACATTCCAAAGATTTTTATTTTTATTTTTTCTCATAGGGTGGAATGTGTTATTGTTGCAAATGATGCTACTGTCAAAGGGGGAACATACTTCCCAATTACAGTGAAGAAACACCTTCGTGCACAAGAAATAGCCCAGCAGAACCACTTGCCATGCATTTACTTAGGTGAGTTTTTCTATATTTGTAAAGGTTTGGTAAAACAAGAAACCTTGAGAAAAATATATACATTCACTACCAGAATTAAACATATAAATATGAAAGTCATGTTGTATAAATAGAGACATGTATATCAGTAACTTTATAAAATGAGCATACTAGAAGTTGTATTTTCATGGTGATTTATTAAATTCAGTAAATTGATCAGCCAGGTCTCCTCTGCAGTTGTTCCAAAGTCAAAGGGCCCTGTGGGGAAAAATCCTAATGTTGCTGTCAGTGTAGACTTAGGACATCCCAGAAGTCCTTGGTTGAGTCTTTATCGTATAAGGAAGACTTTGTGTCTGTTAATAATCACTGGATTCTCTAAATATTCTGGTGTTCCTGACTCCTTTAGTGGATTCAGGAGGTGCCAATCTTCCCAGACAGGCCGAGGTCTTTCCAGACAGAGATCACTTCGGACGTATTTTCTACAACCAGGCCAGACTGTCTTCAGAGGGAATCGCACAGGTGATGCTCATGTTTGGTGGATAACATTGTATTTCACATGTCGATCATATAACACACTTACAGCAGCTAAAAACTTTACCATGGCTTCATAATTTGCTCTTCCACCTTTGGTCACTGTCTTTTACTGTAGCTCAGTGGTTGCCAAACTGGGGGGTGTTCTCATCACAGGGGGGGGCGTGCCGTGGCAAGGCTAAATATAAATAAATGATGCATGGTTCTGGGCTTGTGTAATTCTTGCAGAGGAAATGTTCAGGGTTTTGTTTATTCCCAGGGAGTTGGTAAACTTGCCATTTTTATGCAGAGAGGTCATTATGTGAAAATCTGTTGAAAGCAATGACTGCTACACAGTAAGTATTTTGAAGATGCATGCTGCAGGGTCACCTTTAATGCTGCACTCTAAATGACATCCCTTCCTTCCTTTCCTTATTTAGACCGAGATTTTTTTAGTAAGATGTCACACACTGAAGTTGCATTTCTGTAATAATTACCGTCATGTTTCAAATAAATCCTATAGGAGTTTGCAAGCAAAGGATGTGTCTAAGAGTGTGGTTATGTGGGTGGATTTGAGGGCGAGGCGGGGCTTGAAAGTATTTTTATGAACAAAAGAGGGGCCCTGCAGAAAAAGTTTGGGAACCACTGTTGTAGCCTGTTGTTGTTGTCTTGGATACATTTATTGTATTTGAAGTAACTTTGCATTGATTCATGGATCAGTTCTTAGAAGCAGATGGGGTTGTCTGAAAAATCCTAGAAATTTAGAAGAACTCTACTGCTGTAGGTTATTTATCTTTTCATTGTCTGCAGGCAACTGATCCATCTTGCTATTGACTACTGAAGAAGACACATCCTTGTGTTTAAACACAAAACAAAAATAAGTCCGTTTGTGTGAGCGATGATAAATGTGATGGGTGCTATAGGGGAGTCAGGTCTTGCACTCACATCTCTCCAGTAGACCCAGGGGTTAGAAACACAGCTGAATATGTTCATATAACTTATACAACATACTCATACAACAAACTGAATCTCCATTAATTCTTGCTAATATTGTCTCTCCTAATGATTAAAATTATTTATTATTCAAGGCTTTTCCTGCTGTGGCATCTATTCTTTTTCCTTAAGTTATTTCCCCCAAGCCATATTTAGTATTACTGCAACATTGTCCACTAGATTGCTGCATTACAAATTTAGTCCAGTTGCCAGAGCCCATTACATTGTTGTTAATCGTATTGCCAATTAAATTATTCATTGAAAAGGGCCTGTAAGGACAGGGTCATGATAGAGCATAAAACCATTCATTTGATAGCAGAGCTTTCATGTCTTGCCAATCTTGGATGTCCATTGTTAACATTAGACTTTTTCTTGACTCTTTCAGATTGCTGTTGTGATGGGCTCCTGCACTGCTGGAGGAGCCTATGTACCCGCCATGGCAGATGAGAGCATCATTGTGCGGAAGCAAGGAACCATTTTCCTTGGAGGACCTCCACTGGTAGGACATATTTTTTGTTGTTAGATTATATAAGACTAGGATGAATGTTGGAGCATCAAGTTGCCTCATAATCCTTGTATTGGTGGTTCACGTACCATATAAGTTTTACCAACGTCATAAATGAATTGCAACAAATAAGCTGAGTGAATGAATGAAACCTTTATTGCCCCTAGGGGAATTTGCTTTGCACAAAGAGCATACATTATCAGCGACAGCCATACATGACAGCACATAATACAACATAAAACACAAGCATCACAAAACATCACAAAATGCATAATTTGGGAAATCAATGAAGAACATCAAGTGCAAGTTCAAGAAAGGGCCACATTTAGACGTGAGATGTGGTTAAGCAGCTGAATGCTGCGTGGGACAAAGGATCTGATGCATCTTTTAGTCCACATCCTGGGCATGCTATACCTTTGCCCTGAAGATAAAAATGCATATTCAGGCCTTAGAGGGCCCAGTGGATCTGCTATGATCTTGTGAGCTAAGTTCATAGTGTACTGGTCTGCCATGCAAGTAATACTGCACATTGGTTTCCCAGTTATCTTGCTGCCCAGTTTAACAGCCCTGTTTGTTCTCGTTCTGTACAGACAATGCTCCCCCCAACATTGAATACAAAAGATCAATATGCACTGAATGAAGGTCTTGTAAAACAATGTCAGCATATTTCTGTCCACATTAAAAGATTAAGAGATGTTGTTGAGCACCTACAAACCTAGCATTGGTATTAGCATTCCATGTAAGTTTACTATCAATAATTGTGCCCATACTTGTACTCCTGTACACATAATTCACAATTACAGGGGAAAGAGATGAGTTTCTTCTGAAATCAATGATCATTTCTTTAGTCTTCTTTATGTTAAAAATCAATGAGTTAACTGAACAGGAGTTGTAGAAGTGGTATTTACTAATGACGTGCTTTTTGTTGTAGTAATTGAATTCAAGCCATACAGTAAATAGCGACCAGGTAGCAGACACAACTTAAAGGTGGTGAAAAGTACTTCAGTGATATTGTGTTTGTTGTTTGCGTTTGTTTGAGAGTCTCTGTGCTTTTGTATTTACAGGTCAAAGCTGCCACTGGGGAAGAAGTTTCTGCAGAGGACCTTGGTGGTGCTGATCTTCACTGCAAGTATGAAATAACAGTATTTCTCATTGCATTGCATGTATGGGTTTTGAGCTCATGTTTCTGAAGTGTTGTTCATCAACTAAAACATCATTAGGTTTTTGTCCATAAGAGTACTGTGACTATATCCTCAAATAGATATGGTATAAATATTTTCCAGTGGTGCCATTTACAACCTGAGTTTACACAGTAGGTTGTTCTCCTCTTTGGATTGTATAATGTCATAGACAATACTGTTGTTGGGATTTGTTTTTCTCTTTAGAAGAAGCGTAATTATACGCACATCACATGTAGATGCAAGGCTACTGAAAATCAGCACTGATGAACAGACTCGGATTTTCTTAAGGTCATAAACATTTTGATGAGAAGACCCAACTGGGATCGAAACATTCATTTAAATAAATTAGTGGTTTGGAATCAGTGTGCAGTGCAGGCATTACTCTTTTCATCATTTATTTTTCACTGTACGTAGATCTCAGTATTTTTATAACAAAACAAAATAAGCAGAAAAACTCAGTAGTCCACATTTACAGATTTAAATACTGTGGTTTTTGGAAAAAATAATTGTATTGTAAGTAATGATTTATGTGCTGTAATAATGTCACAGTGATTGATTTGTTGCTGATTTTACAGAAAATCTGGTGTGACAGACCACTACGCTTTAGACGATAACCATGCACTCCATTTAGCAAGAAAGGCAGTGAGAAGACTCAACTACCGGAAAAATATTGAGGTCAGTCCAATAATGACAAATCATTAACAATGACCTTTTCTATTCTGTTAAGTCAAGCCGTCTGTGCCTTCTGTTGAGGTGGAGTCTGTTTTATATTTTTCAGGTCACCACAGAACCCACTGAAGCCCCGCTCTACCCTGCAGATGAACTCTATGGCATAGTGGGAGATAACTTGAAACGCAACTTTGATGTCAGAGAGGTATTTGTTCAGTTTCCTGTACATTGTTTCAAAGGGATAAAGAAGAAAAAGTTTTAGGCTGTACTTCAAGAAAAAAATGCCTCACAACGCAAGGCAGTTTTATTTATAAAGTATGTTTCATACACAGAGGTGGGTTCAAGGTGCTGTACAAAAAAGTTAAAACAACACAATACCAAGTTAAAATTGACACAATTTATAGTTAAAATAATCAATTTTATTGTTATTATTGCAAAATAGAATAGATAAATCTATTTAGAAATGGAATTAAAAATATAACAAAACAGTAAAATAATAAAAATAAATACATAAGAGGCTTTTACATTTAGTTAAAAGCACTCAAGAACAATACTGTTTTCAGTCTTTAAAAACTACAATAGTTGAGGCATTCTTAAGACCATCAGGCAGTTGCTTCCAGCGCTGTGCTGCATAATAACTAAAAGCTGCTTCTCCCCCCCGCTGATCTTAGTGGTCTTGCAGGGTTATATTTCTCAAGCATGTCAGTTATATATTTAGGGCCAACTCCATGTAGAGATTTATAAATAAGTAATATGATGTTAAAATCAATTCTGTTGCTTACTGGCAACCAGTGTGGAGATTTAAGAACTGGGGTAATGTGGGCTGTCCTTTTGGTTTTGGTCACAACTCTTGTGGCTGAATTTTGAATAAGTTGTAGTTGCCTGATGTTTTATTTTTTATTTTTTTTTAGACAGTCCTGCCAGAAATCCATTGCAGTATTTTATCTCCAGCAGTATTTTGCCAGAGATAAAAGCATGAACCAATTTTTCCAAATCTTGTTTTGTCATAAGGTCCCTGACTTTGACTATGTTTTTAAAGTGATAAAATGCTGATTTCATTATTACATGACTGTTGAAACTTAGTCCCTTGTCGCACGCACGCACGCACGCACGCACGCACAAGCACTTATATTTACACAAATTATCTGAACAGAGCAACACTCTAATCTAGATATTCTCAACTAAATGATGTGGGGGTTTATTAAAGTGCAGTTTTTTTGTTCTGATGGATTGAGTCACTTTTTAAGTTGTAAACCCTTCATAAGATACTACATTTAAAATCATTCTGTAGCTCAACTCAGTCAGCTTTAAATATAACTTTGCCATGATGCCCTTTGTATAATTATGTTTAGCAGAGCATTGTCACTGATTAACTCTTAATAGGCCGCACTGTCGCCGGCTTTCAGATGATGTACACCACTGATATGTGGCATCTACTGTTGACCTGCTATCTCCCCACCCCTCTTAAAATAGGGGTGGAGTACTAAGAGTTAAATTAATTTGTTATAGTATTACCACCAGAAAACAATATTTATAGAACATATACACACTTTGCACCTCAATACAAACAAACCTGACATTTATAGTTTCAAAATGCACTGTAAACAATATTTAGCCGTCAGGTGTCTCTGTCAGGAGCTGAGTCGATAATGGACAATCACTTTGTTTTTGCTCTCTCTGGCAGGGCTTGCCAGATGTTCTCATTTGGTTTAAAGCCTATGCCTTTGATTCTTGATGTAGACCCAGGAGCGAGAATTACCGCTAACTCTCAAGATGTCAGACTGTTTGTAGTGTAGAACAGTATTGGCAGTCCATTTACGATACAAGATCAAGTGGCTGCTCCCTCTTTAAAGGAGTTTTTCAACTGTAATAGGCTTTTCAACACAGGGCACGCTTAAAGAGATACTTTGCTGATTTAAATACAGCTCTGTGCCACGGCAGTGTGGGCAGTGTGTGCAGATGAATGGTGTTTGGCTTCCCTTCTTGGCAGCAGCGCACTGGGCGCCCCGCAGATCGGAGCACCATTGTTTCACCTCATCCAGCTGATCTTTGCCACGGAGGGAAGCCAAACGCTGTTCATCTGCACACACTGCCCACACTAACATGACACAGAGCTGGTCTAAAATCGCCGAAGTATCCCTTTAAATCACTTAAGTTAAATCAGTCAAGTAAAATTGTTTAAAGTATCAGTCTGGGGATTTTGTATATTTTTCTTATTATTAACAATTCCTATTAAAAGACTAAAACCAACAATGAATTGATCTCACTAACGAGTCTTGTCTGTGTAGCCAAAGTCAGATATATCATGTTCCTCTGTACCACAGAGCTCCATTGTTGTCCCAAAGCTATTATAAAAACATCAGTGAGGCTCGCTGTTGCACTGGGTGATGTGTTCTTTAATTACTATGAACATTGGCATTGTACTTTGAGCTGATACCATCCTGCTGCTATAAATACTCACTACCAGCCGATCCTTGAATAGTCCCCAACAAATACACTATTTAGTTCTGTTTGAGTAGCTTGCTAAAAACTGCAGTGCCCAGCTGTTTTAGGAAATTACTTTGCCTTTTTTATTTTAAAGAAACAAAACTATATATTTGTGGCCCACTTTAAAAAAATAAATTACATCTTCAGTAGTTACGAATGGACTTGGTTTTTGAATTTTGTTGACAATAGCAAAAATATAGAATATCACCAGCCTTGCCTTGTAACACGTCAGAACATATGGTTTAATGAGAACATATTATGAAAAACTCACTTTTTCAGTGCTTGTGCACAGACATTTGGGTATCTGGAGTGCCTACCAACCAACAAACTGAAACTAAAAAGACTAAAACGAAACGTTTCAGACAGACAGTAAAATAAAGAGTTTCTTTTGTTTTTGTTTTTTACATTAAAGCATGTAAACATGTTCTAGTAGAAACTCCAAATACAAGTATGAACCTGAAAATGAGCAGAATATGTACCCATTAAATCAAGCAAACAAACAAAAACACTTGTTGTGCAAGTCTTATCCATTTCCTGTCACTGATCCTGTATTTGGCTTTGCACTATTGGCTTTTACAATTTCCCTCTATTCATGTGATTGCAGGTCATTGCCAGAATTGTAGATGGCAGTAAATTTGATGAGTTCAAGGCTTTCTATGGAGACACACTTGTTACAGGTATGTGAACATTCTTTTTTCCATTTCTACAACACAGGGACTTAGGTTTATTATGATTTTTCTCATTGAATCTACCAACCTTAACATTGGACTCTCAATATGTGCCTGTTCAGGATTTTCGAGGATATTTGGTTACCCTGTCGGAATCATTGGCAACAACGGAGTCTTGTTCTCAGAGTCTGCGAAAAAGGTAAATATCCTTTTGTACCCAAAGATGACTGAAACGGTAAAGAATAAATATGGATTTCTAAAGTCTGTTAACAGTATCTCCACAGTGTTATTAGAAAACCTAAAGTTTGCCTCCGGCTTCACAAAAATGCTCCGACTCATATAGCTTCGATCCTGTGATATTATGAATAAACAGGCAACACCTGTGTAAAGTGTAAAAAGCTAAGCCTCATGATCGAGTTGAATTTCCAAAGGAGTAAGCATTGTACTGGCAATGTGTTTCTCTAAATGTCAAGGACTTTAACTTAATACTGAAGCACTTCAGATAGTATTCTCCACAGAGATTTGCTGCTTACAACACTGCCTACCAATATTTCTCTCCTGAGGGAGCTTTAGTCTTCGTAGATGGTTCTTACTGACCTTTCACAGTCAAGGCGCAGAGTTTCTCTCGTACAATAAGCTCTCAAATTGCACTTGTCTGGGCCATCTCAGGAGTACTCTGATGAATGGCATTGTAATAACATAGCATTTAGAAACCATAGACAAGGGACAATCATAATTTTCATTCAATATAATTCACTTAATTTGCAAGCCAGTCTGCCGTGAACAGCTGAACTTTACACAGGCTTAGGAAAGATGAGGAGCTGAATTTGTGATTACAGACTAATACATTTTTCAAACACATTTTGAATTCGATTACAAGCTTGACCTGAAAAAAAATAAAGGTTTCTTCGATTCATTCTTTCTGTGAGGTCTCAATATGACAGTATGAGCATTGGTTATCTCGTCGGTGTAATTGCCGATGAAAGGCACGGACACAGTGCTCCAGACAGACACAGATGTGGAACAGACATGCTCAGAGAGCATATCCAAGAAAAATCAATACAGCACCTGCATTTCGAGATGCATTTTTGAGACACGCTGTCTTCACTTAAGACGTGCCCGGGCTTCTATTATGCTAACTGTTAAACTGTTAAAAGCTTTTCCCCAGGTGTTTGTGAAAGGGAGAGGCAACAGCTAAAATATTCGATTTCTGTTGTGTGCACATTTGGGAGCAAACTGATGGATCATTTTCCACCAAGTGACAGTTTCTAATAAGCAGCCGTCTTTCACGCCGTCTGCAACTTCTGTTTACACTTTGCAATGCAAGGCAGGGTGCTTCACTGAAAGAAAGCCAGCGGAGGTAACTGCCAAAATAAAGAAAACACCTGAGTAATTCAGCAATACAAAGTATATGGAAATGAGGTGTCTCTGCACAGCGCACAGTCTTTTGTGCTTGTTTTCCTGTGCAACGGCTCCTGGCAGCTCTGCGTTGTTCAGTGCAGTTTTCAGGCTGAAGGCCATTCAGCTCGTTCGTATTCAAAGTAAAATCTAGCAAGTAACAAAGCCAGTGTGAAGCCAGATGACCTCCCTCCCAAGTTGATAAATTTCTGTCCCGACTGATCTCGACTCAGAGGAAGATGATGATAAAGGTGAGGCCAACTGCTCACAGGACACACACTACTTAATGAATGGTTTGATGAACATGAAGCAGTTGTTAATTTTTATACTAAGTTTGATTCGGCCTTTCAAATCACATCCCAGCTTCTTGTGTAAGCACAAACTCCACATGTGATCAGACAGTATAGGTGTGTGTGTGTATATATATATAGCAACAGCCGAGGCATTAGTCTAGTACTTTAGGCAGTTCAGCATGTACACTTGTGTGTACTTTGAATATATGCTCTGTTCTGTTATATTCCTGTTAATATCTAAAGGTGCCAAGAAAAATAAATAATTACCATCCTATCATTTTATTAAGATCATGATCGTACATGTCTGTGTTTTTGTCCTCTGGGCAGTTTTTTCTGTTGCAGTGGGAATATACTAGATTCACTGAATATTTGAATTCCTTTTCAGGGAACGCATTTCATCGAATTATGCTGCCAACGAAATATTCCACTTATTTTTCTCCAAAACATAACAGGTCAGTGGGAATTCTTAATGTCTGAGGTTTGGGGATTATTGACATCTGAGATGTTGTTTTGTTGTGGTGTTTTTATTTTCTCTTTCATTTACTCCCTCACCTCAGTTCACAGTGAAAACAATATCCAAGGGTATTAAGATGTATTACATTTGTTGAATACTCAATTCTGATTGGTCAATTACATCATTCTACAGTCTGTTATTTCTGAATAGCAGACCGCTGCTATGGATGCAGGTCTGATCTGACTCTGCAGGACTATTTTGAATTCAGTACAATCATTTTTAAGTCAATAGTTTGTGTCAAATTATTGATTTATTTAGTAAGCCGTGTAATAAGCAGGATAATGTAGAGCGGGCAGGTCATTATTGGACCCCCTCCACTTGGGTCCTGCATCATCCTGTCTGGGTTCAATTTCGCAATAATGACCCCCTCGCTCTGTATTATCTCTCACTTAAGTACTTAAATAACTGAAAATATCATGTCAGTGTTGTGGCTTTTAATGGGATCTTAGGCACCTAATGAACCCTGTATTTAATACAAGCTTGTAATTGCACACTGCAAAGTGATATGTGATAAAAGGCAAAGTGATAACATCATAATCAGATATGACATGATGTACATTTTTTTCTCAACATGCTGTGTTTTTACCTGTTCATCATTGATAATTTATTTTTAACACACATAGACGCTGTCCCTTGAGATGAAAACACAATCCAGTTTTTATTTGCAATCTCTCCTCTGCTTCTTTATCTCAGGCTTCATGGTGGGTAGAGAGTATGAAGCAGGAGGAATTGCCAAGGATGGAGCTAAGATGGTAACTGCTGTTGCCTGTGCCAATGTACCCAAGATTACTGTTATCATTGGCGGCTCCTATGGTGCAGGAAACTATGGCATGTGCGGCAGAGCTTACAGGTATGAAGAAGTTAATGAAAAATAAAAAGCACTGGTAGCATCACAAATGAACAAAATAGAAGCCCGGCCAAGACAATATAAATATGAAGGTCATTAGCTGTGTCTGAATTATTACAGCATAAAATAGCTACAATAGCATGCTATTCAATGTGTGGAATAATATGCATCAGATGCCCTTGGATTTTTACATTTAGGTGGAAGTGCCCTTGTAACAACAAAAGCTTTCAGAAAAACACATTTTATGAGAAAAATATAAATTTTAATTCAAATTTTCTGACATTGATTACTACTCCTTGCCTCTTCATTCTTCCTTATGTTGTTTAGATAATGTCCCCCGACAGTATTGCTTCTCTAGGAGTTATTAGACGCAGATAATTATGGGATGGATTCTCGATTCACAAAGGGTTTTGGTAAATGCTAAATGGACTGTACTTGTATAGGGCTTTTCTAGCCTTTGCGACCACTCAAAGCGCTTTACACTATTAGTCATTCACCCATTCACACCACTCTCATTCACATTAATTCACCCATTCACACAGGAGGATGGCAGAGGTTATCATGCAAGTTACATGCTCATCAGAGGATAGATCTTTATACAACCTTCCTCGCATATGCAGTATTACCCCCCCCCCCCCCTACCCCCCCCCAAAGACCAGTAAGCAGGTTGTCTGCTTCTCTTTCATTGTAAAATAGC
>JAOVVB010041301.1:0-15117 GCA_028570985.1 Heterobranchus longifilis
CCTGTGGCCACAGTGGGAAAGCACACGTTGTGCCTCTGAAACTGGATGCTTTTTAAAAAAAAAAAAGGAATCTAGAAATCCCTGTGTTGTTTTTAGGACACATCCTTTTGCATTAACCCCGATGGTCCAGAAACGTGTTTGTGGTACAAGTCTGTAAATTGAACAGATGTGAGCTGGATGAGTAATCATCGGTTTATTCTAATCCTTGTACGCTATTTGTGTGTGTGCGAGCGTTGCCTCTGTTTACTCGCTTCTATTTACCAGAAGAGCAAATTTCCTCAATCCTGTTTACATGAAATGGCAGGCATTTGTTGGTAGAAAGAAAATGTGTACATCTTAATCTTGTTCATATATAATACAAGGGATGATCTGTTGTGCATGACTTAGTGTATAGGTTCAATTGATTGTTGAAATAAATTATTTATTTTTTAAATTTTAAATAAATTATTTAAATTTGACCTCATGGCCCTACAGACCATGTAGCCTATTTTAAAGAACAATTTGAAAATGTAAATGGCAGCTGGCATGGCATAAAACCAATGATCTGTTGATCTTAACAAATCAAGACTGGATAGTCTAATAATGGCATAGCCTTCAGTGCTGAAAAAATAAATTAAGTTGAAAATCGAATTGAATCTGAATGACCTTAAAATGGAAAGTCTAATCGAAGCATGGATTTGGAGAGTTGTGACACCCCTAGTTTGTACGTATGTCTTGATTTTGACATAAAAGGACTTTTTGTGGCGCAATACATCAAATGGCAATGTTTGTTTAATTTTGTACATAGTTCATTACAAATAAATGTATATATAAAAAAGTCATCTATGTATATTTATGTTTGTTTCTTAGGTCTGTTTATACAGAGGATGTTTCCCATAGTGCGTGCACCAATCCAAAACTTAGATACAAAACATAAACACAGAGCACGCACACACACACACGCACACACACACACACACTATATATATATATGCACAAGCTCTATGCCCATCTTTGTGATCACTGGGCAACCGCACACAAAGGCGAGGGCGTGCTCTGCTGTGCACAATGTGACATGTCTGTCTGAGCACGAGAGGATGAGCACTGGGCTGTACCCTTAACACACACACACACACACACACACACACACAGAGGCACACACAGTGGATTTGGCAACAGGCCACATCCTGCGTGTGTCTGCACAAGCCAAAATAACATGGAGACATCCAGTACATAAGCGGCGTCCCCTCAGCTGCGCCAGTGCAGGGTCCGATGCTTTGTCCTTCATGCCGATTAAAATGCTAGATTAGGTCAGCTGCGGCAGACTGAGTGCACAGCGGTGATAATTACTCCATAATTACACCATATTGTGTCTCTGCTGTGTTCCACCACCATCGTTTTACTCTTTACTCAGTGGGCATGTACAAAAGCACTACATCAAAGTACTGAATTCAAATGTGGCAGCCTAAGTAGATGGATGAACCTGCTCTATAACTCAGAGGGAAAACATCAGCAGCCATTAAAAGGACCTGTGCATTCCTCCAAACAGAGCACGTCTCCATCAGTGATCAGCGTGCACGCGTGTGCGTGCATGTGTGCAACTGTTATCCCTAAGGTCCCTGCAGCTATGAGAGGAGTATTAGCAGTGGGGGGGGGGAGATGGGAGAGAGACAAAAGGGGAGGCCGAGGCTATACTGCAGACAGCACTTTGCTCATTTGTGTCTTCGCCACTCCTCTTAAGGGAACCATGGCTACAGGCGGGAGCATGTGCCTTTAGTGGTTTGTGGGAGGGCGAGGTGTGTGTTCGGCTTTAGTCCGGGATGCACGCGGGACCAGAGGGCCTTCCCACTGAGCAATAACTCTCCTGCTCTTTCCTGGGGGGGGTTGGGCAGAAATAAATAAGGAGCGAGCAAAGGCCGAGGGGGAGGGTGCGCGAGGAGATGGGAGAATATCTTCAATAGCTCGATGTCTTTACGTCTAAACCCCATCTCTATTTTACGACAAGATGGAGTGGCCTTCAAAGAGAGAAATGCTTTATGTTTGCCCTTCTGCAACAGATACGGACACCGGAGTGTGAAAGAAGGAGGGGTGCATCTAAGAGAAACACTACAGCAGAGCAATGACATTGATCCTCAGTGACAGGGGAGCTGTAAAAGCACCAAGAATACACACAGTGGAGGGATGTTCTTGCATGTACGTACTCAAAGGGGGAACTGAAGCATAGAGATGATGCAGATTACATAAGCACTGCATTGGGAAGAGGTCTTTGCTGTCAGGCAGCATCCACAGGAAACTGAAATGAGCCAAGTAGCAGCAAAGATGTGAAGATCAAACATAAGAGAGGCTTATATGGTCACTCTTTCTAACAAGGGTTTTTTTTTTTTTTTATCAGTGTAATTATTATTATTGCTGATCTGCAACAATTTCATTGCAGGGATATGTTGTCATGACAACACCATGTAGCTGTTTTATCTGTGCAAAGCATGTTTCCTTACTTTTTTTTAATAGACTGAAGGAAGAGGCAGGCATACAGTGCATGCATTGTTTTAGGGAAACGGTACAGCTGTGTTGCGCAGATGCCTTTTCACAGAAAATGTATCAGTCCTGTTTTACCATCTCACTGCAGTGTGCATCTTCTTGTCGTACAGTGTAACAGAGGTGTCAGGAGACTGGTGTAGATTTACGGTGTAAGCCTCAGTCGCTCACAGCAGTATTTTCGGCAACACATGCAGTGCAGATACTGAAGCAACACTATGATACATATGAGACAGTTGATGAACGTGGTAAACATGAGTCCTGCATGCCACAGTCTGGGTGGTAATGGCTGCCAACCTGAGCATCCATGCAGCCTCTGCCAATCCCACCGTGCACACGGGAGAGGAACACAATTAGACGCTCTTGCTCATCTTTAGGCTGGAGTTTATAAGGTCATGACATTTCTAACTGTCATACTTGTGCTATTTCAATCAGGAGAGACTTCATTAGAGTGAACAATAAATGCATTACATAGTGCACAATATAGTGGACTGTGAAGAGTCTTTGGTGATTAGACCCCAGCGTGACGTAGTATATTTAGGGCGGTAGTGATGTAACGGTTTAGGAATATTCCACGGTTCGTACTGAAATGACAACTGATGGAAGCAGAGAGGAGAACAGATTTAAAGTTTGACAGCAGCGATATGATCGCGATATCGTGGCAAGATCCGATTGGTTTAACATGGAGTGAATGGCCACAGTCAGCTGATAGGAGACGGAGAGATTGTGAACGAATGAGAGCGTAAAGAGAGTCTTCCTGACCGAACTTCCGTTAAACTTAATTTCTGCAAATATTCACTTTGCCTCTCATTTATTTATCCTAAAATGATGCAAATGACAATTCAAGAATGTGACCTCCTGAAGATTCACAGGTCAGAGTTCATTTGTTAGACCAGCAGACTGCAAAGTGCAGCATCGCTACCAAGCAGCGTGGTTCTGCACTGCAATGGTACATGCTTTCATATTTGAAATTACATGCCAAATTAGGGCTCAGTAATATATCGATATCGTGATATGAGACTAGATATCGTCTTATTTTGGATATCGTAACATGGCATTTTCTTTTCCTGGTTTTAAAGGCTGAACTTATCAGACTGTTCTAGCTGTTAAATTATTTGCCTTTACCCACTTAGTCATTATATCCACATTACTGATGATTATTTATCAAAAATCTCATTGTGTAAATATTTTGTAGAATCACCAATAGTCAACCCTACATTATTTATAATATCGAGGTATTTGGTCAAAAATATTGTGATTTTTGATTTTCTCCATATCACCCAGCCCTACTCTGACCATTCTATATTTAACCTGTGGCTCAGTTTGGGTAGCATGGAGTACTTTGAGATAAAAGAGAAGTTTTTAATCGATGCATGGTCTAGATACTGGAATGCAGTCTGTTACTATGCAACACATCAGCCCCAAAGATATAGGATTTTCATCCGCCCTCTGTCTGTGTCCTTCCTCCCAAAGCTGTTTCTTCTTCCTCTTCTCTTTGACACATATTCCAAGGTTTTTGATTCACAGCTGCTTGGGAGGCGTCTTTGATAAGTAAATATGCATTTTCTCCCCGTGGTTGCTATATTCCCTGCCTTGCTACCGACTGTAGAAGGCTTAGAGGCACCTTTTGTGACAGGAATCAGTAATGCCACACTGGCTTTATTTAAATGCTCACTCTCTCCTCTTCTCCATCCCTCTCTAATTACTGAGATGGCGTTTGATCATTCAAAAGAGCTCTTGAGTGGAGACAAAATATTCACAGATGTGTTTGACTAATGTGTTACATCATATTACATTATACACTTGTTTCACAATAGTTTAGTGGCATTTTAAAAAAACAAACAATATTTTCAGTCTTGCAAATCATGAAATTAAGTACGCAATCTGGGACTTTCATAGGGATGGGACAATAATTGATTTGATCATGGATCGAGATAAAAACACTCACAATAAGTTGATCGTGGTGAATTGCCATTATCAGGATGATCGTGAATATCGTGAATATCGTCATGAATTGACTGCAGTTTACTACAGTGTCAATACAAATATTTGTTTTTAATATTTACAGAAAAAAGTCGTAATGTTTCGAGAAAAAAAACGACAATTTTATGTGAAAAAAGTCGTAATGTTTCAAGAAAAAAGTCGTAATGTTTCCCCCCCCCAAAAAAAATCCCAACAAACCAAAATGTAAGGTAAAGTGATTCCAGTGTGCTTTAGTGCTGTTTTATGAGTTTTAAGCATATTTCAATGTTTAGAGGGATAATATCGTCAGGATAATCGTGACATGAAATTTTCATTTCGTCCCATCTCTAGACTTTAATTCTATTTGCATTTGCTGTTAAACAAGTATAGTATGTATGCCAGGAAGTTAACTGCATCTTTAGGCTATTTCTTAAGCTATGAATATGAAAATATATCTTATGACTCACACTGATTTATGTATCATACGAGGACACACTGTAGCAGCAAAGCGTTACTCCCGCAACATTCTCCACTCCCGCTATAATTATCTGACATGATTAAGCTTTCTGTTTACTCTTATGATTCATCGGCTAAACTGCTGAGTGAGCTGTTTTGTTGCCATAAGGTGCAGCTGCTCCATTTGCTAATTGTAAGAGCTGCTGCTCGGTGTGACGTCTCAACATCAACAAACCACAGGTGAAGCAAGGTGCCCATTTCATAACCACAAGGTCTCTTCTCCCGCCTTCACACACTTAACCTTGAGACATTTAAAAACCACTGGTTGGAGACTGCTTGCATGATAGTTCTGCAGGTTTAGCCTGTTCTTCTTTGGATCTGTGTCAGGTCTTTGCATGGATGCTCAAATAGTCCAAGAAATAGTTACATCACACGTCATGGTTAAATAATATCTCTGTGGCCCACAATATTGGTCAGCAGGTGCACTCCGCTGCAGCAGAGAATGTTTTTTTTCAGCCTACACCTTGGCACAGCAATATACAATACACAATTGTGCAATCACATTTTTTCTTGAGCTGGTCCATATTTATATTTACATTGTATATTCAATGCCAAGCATGAAAAGCTTATGCACAGGATCGTGCCTGAGCCAAATTCTTCATATAATAACGATGCTGGAAAATGTTTAATTTTAACCATTGTGTTTTCAAGGTTGGGAATATACTTGAATTCAAATATGCTCCTTGAAAAATTCTTGGTTTTCAAGATAATCTGGTGTGTCTTTGACACAATCACTCATGTAATCTAAAAATGTTTTAATATTTTAAATGAAACAATCCCATTGTTGTATTTGTTTGTTGTCTCCTTGACCCAAATGAGAAAGTAAAAGAAGTTAATATGAACAGCTGGTAAAATAAACAAAGTGTCAATATACAGTGATTGCAGTGGGTATAACTGAATTCTGTAAACTTTATTTTTCACAATTGCATTCATAGTAACAACTTAGATGTGATGATAAAGGCTCTGAGAGTCTGGAACTTTTTGGTTTATGTACCTTGAACGTGCTTGAAAAGTGCTTGAAATTTACACATAAGCTGTACGAACCCTGTAATTACATTAGTCCTTCTTCTGTAGTCTTAAAGTGTAAATAAATGGGGATGAAATCCAAACACAGGAGATCCATTATGTATCTTTGATGTCTAATTGTGTCTCCTAATTTTAGAATTGTGTAGCAAACTGTACTTTCCATTCACTTGAGTGTAGGTATGCTAAACTAAACTAAAGATCTACTATATGAATGAAGAGATAAATGGGCTCCTTGCTATTCGAGTAATATAACTGTCAACTCCAAACCTCCAAAGTCTCAGTGGAGCTCACATACAGGTACCACTGGATATTTAAAATATACCAGGCTGCATTAAAACTTGATGAAATCCACAATAGCATTTAAGTAACAGCCTTTTAAAAGTCCCATATTGTAAAAATTACAGTTCTTTTTGTTATGATGCAGTTCTGCAAGTGTGATACAAATACTGTGAACGTATCAAAACATTCAATGCACAGAGAAATGCACACAGTCTGCATTCAGAAACTGTGCCTTTAAATGAGCCGTCCGGACTTCTGTGAAGTTGTGATGTCACAAATATACTATATATAAAGTCATTCCCTGGCTGCAATGATGGTACAGAGACGCAGAGAGCGCAGATGCAGAAAACCCAGAAACACTGACCAATCAGGGCAGACTGGGCGTTTTTGGGAGGGGGGGGCTTAAAGAGACAGGTGTTAAACAGAGGGTGAATACAGGTATATTCAGACAGACAGTATGAGAAAAATAATGTGTTTTCTGAACATTAAAGCATGTAAACAGAAAACACAAAATACAAGTATGAACCTGAAAATTAGCATAATATTTCCCCTTTAATACCTGTGGAGACACGATGTGTCCAGTGTCTTCGTAGAGACACATTTCTGCCAGCCTCAGTCTGCCTTTGGTAATAAAAAGAATCAGTTTTTCCACTAATGTGAAAAAAGCCCTAGACAGCTGTTGCAGTTGTTCAGAAGAAAGACAGGCCTTGGTTGAGATTCCCGTTTGTAAAGTGACAGAAAGGTCATGCTAGTTGCCATGACAGCCACAGCTAATTGCTCTTACATGAGGCAGTCTGAGAGCGGATGGCCAAGGCTGAGGATGCAGACAGGAAAGACAACAAAGGAGTTTGGAATTCCTTAATGCACCCAGAAAATATTTGCAGGGGATTTTGTTCAGCTTTTGTTGAATATTTCCATGTTGCCGGCTGCACAGCCTGTTATTGCAGCTTTGCACGAATTAGATTTTCTGTATTGTGTGTGTGATATGAACAAAAACACTTATATAAGCATGCTAAACAACTGATAACAACACTGCTCCTGATTTAAGTTTGGAGAGGTAATCACTGCACATTTGAATCTCTCTCACAGAGGACACACGATGGAGCTGCTATTCTCATATCGGGGAGAAAGTCGGCTGTCGCTAATGAAGAACAGCTTGAGCAGAGCCTTCAATCTGTGGCGCTGACAACCCAGCCAAAGACCCCAAGAGTTGCCAGCTCTGCTGTTGTGTCCTGTCTGTGAGGTAAGTCAGTAAATCTGTCAGCATTACTAAGAAAAGCAGAGGGTCTGTTCTGCTAAATCAGGCAGACAAAAAGCTGTGTAGCCCCGGCTATGAATCACAGAGCAGAATGTGAGAAACTGCCTCGATAAACACACACACACACACACACACACACACACTAGTGCATATTCGTACATACTGTACGCACAGATGCAGTCAAGGGCACACAGACAAAAGCCACAGAAGCACAAGCACCCACACACCCACCTTCACTTTGCTGTTCTTAAGCACACAGCCTGAGGCTCGCTGAACGAGGATGTCAGCAGTGTGGGCTGACATTCTGTCGCACAAAGAGTGTGTACGGAGACAGATGCCTCCTCAGCCGCCTTCTGTCCATTTACCTAACATACAAACAGCCTGAAATATCCCTGTTTGACCTTCATTATTTATGGGTTAGCCTATTTCATCAGCTGATATTGGCCTATCACAGACATATCGGTATCTATCGGTATCGCCATGTACGTTTTCCCATATGTATCTGTATGAAAACCTTTTTTTACAGAACATATAATGCAGAAAACAATGCTTGGGGTGATTTAGAAAATGTGTCATATAGCTATTTATTTTTATTTTTATTTTTATTTTTATTTTTATTTTTATTTTTATTTTTATTTTTATTTTTATTTTTATTTACAGCAATTGACTAATACTGAACCTACAGTACTGATGTTTATTTATTTTATTTTTTATTTATTCTTTATTTTCTTAATGTTCATTCCTAGAATTGGTTGACAATGTAATCCATAGTATTTCTAATGTATAATAATGTTAAATAAAGTTATTTGTTTAAGAAAGCAGCCTTCTGAGTACCTTTGCATATTTATATGGTGAAAAACTGGTGCACAATCCACAAAGGAAATGTCTATTTTCATTCCAGCTCAAAAATCTGTCAATTTTTCCCCTCTAAAATCTGTATCGGTCTCAAAAATCCCATATCGGCCAGGATCTAATATGGATATAGATACTTTTCATTCAGAAAAGACAGAGAATCTTAATCTCTGTCAACAAAAAGAGGAAACTGGGTTAAGATATATATAAAAAAACATACCTTCAAAGGTATGCAAAAGTAGGCTACGTCTGGTGGAGTTGATCCTCATTACAGTGAAGGGAGACAAAGAGTAGCGCGCCCTGCACCCAGATAGACAGGTATATCTGTGATTGGGTGGCTTTAGCGGCAGAGGATGAGGAGGCAGGCGATGTGCCAGGGTTCTCCCCACAGCCAGAGACACTCTAATTAAGGAGCACAGTGGGGAGAGGGGGCGAGAACAACAGCTCTGCATTGTCACATAATGATTTTCTTATCATCTCTAGTACAGGAAACACTGCACATCCCTCCTATGATGGGTATGCACGTCTGTGTGCTTCTTCGGAGCTCCTGAGCGGCCGTCTAGTCACACCCAGAAACATGAAATCACCAGAGCCTCGGTGCTATTTTCAGTGCCTGACAGGGAGAATATTTAAGCCATCCTGCCACAACAGAGTGGGGACGTTTGACAGAAACGAATGTCAGCAGCTACAGATGTATCGGTCTTAATCCATACACTGAGAGCCCATTCTCACTCTGTCATCAATCCATTTTTATAGGGGAGGCTTGTCACTGCCCATTTACATTGATGCCTGTTTAATCCGCCCACAATATTTCTCTGCATAATCATTGATACATATTTATACCTCCGGTTACATTTCTGTAATCTCTCCCTATTCCCAGATGTCCAGATGGACAATGACAGGGAAGGGAAATACCTGCAGAGAAGGGCAAAAAGTCACTCAATTGTGATGTAAATTCTGGACCCAAAGTCTTACTTTATATAAGTGAGAGTGCAGAGTATCCGTGTCCTTTTATTTCAAAAGCAATATCATTTGCATTTGAACCGTAACGCCTGAAGTACGTACAGTCAGATGGGAGGATGTCTTCTTATGGAAACCGTCTTCAGCCGTTCACATAGAATATGTTATGTTCAAATGTAGGTTACATTATAGAGTACCTCTCTGTATGTTAGGTATGCTCAGTGTCCCATTTTTTGTCACAATCTGCACCACTACTTAGAGAGCCAATTTCCCAGTCCTTCACTGTAAGTCATTCTTCTGTTAAAAGGTCTAAAACACAGTAATAAATCACTACAACATATGCAAATATGTAATGCAATGTTCATGTATCAGGTATGGGCTTCTATACATATTACAGAATGAAGGAACATAATTGGCAGATAAAAAACCCATAAACAACCGTTAATAGATAAAGGGACAAGAGAGGAGAAGGGATGATGATGGGAAATGGATGGACTGGACTGATGAATTATGGGAGAAAAAAGGCGAGAAGGGGGGAGGTGGCGGGGGCTACGTTTTGACCAGATGGGTCCTGGTCTGCTTTGTGAGAGCAGCAGATGCCCTGAGATCCTAGGCCACAGAAATGCCCGCAGCCGCTAAACAGCAGAGCGCTAAAGAGGCCGCCTTGTTACATGCGCACTCTTTCTGATGTGGAAATATAGGTTAAAGGTATTTCCTCATCCCATAGCTCTGTACTGTTGCTAAGAAGAAGATCAACTGGATATTATTCATACTCAGCTGTAACTTGGTTGAAGGGATGATGGTCAATGATTGAGCCGCAACTAACGATTATTTTCATTATCGATTAATCTGCCGATTATTTCCTTGATGAATCGATTAGTCATTTGATCTATAATATGTCAGAAGATAGTAAAGAATGTCCGTCCCAGTTCTCAAATTCCAAGGCAATGCCTTTCTATTTGAGAGGCTGGAAACAGAATTGTCTGCCATTTTTGCATGAAAAATGACTTTAACGATTAATCGATTATCAAAATAGTTGCCGATTATTTTTCTGCCATCGTTGCAGCTCTAGTCAGAGAGCCCACTAAAAAGCAAAAACAGACTGTGTGTCCTGTTTTGCTGCATGAAAAGAGATTGGAGACGATATAAAGCTTTTCTGTTTGCAGTATTTTTCAGGTGTGTTTGTGATGGCGAGGACACTTGTTACACATTTAACATTCAATTCAATAACAGTATTTGCACTAGGGTTATAGCAGTTTCACAGTAAATTGCCAGATATCATACCGTGTACATTTGCTCATCTACGCTATTGAAAAAAAAAATTTTTTAAGGCAGACTTTTTATACATACTTCAATCATAATAAAGTGTTTGTTCCTTTAAGGGTCATTGCAACTGATAATAATATGAATTGTGTAATACCACCATACTGTGAAACCGTGATATTTTCTCAGTTATCGTACCATGAAAACTGTTGCAGCCCTAATCTGCACTGCCATCACAAATCCAGAGACGATCAGTTCAGTCCGGTCAAAAATAAGGTAATAACCGTTCTCTCCGTCGCACATACACTGTAAGTATGCTGCTGCTAAAACTGCCCCGAGCACCATAGAAACACATGAGTCATCATGTATGGCAGATGCTCTGCTCCTCTCACTGACTTTGGGCGATGAGGTTTTGGGAGGTGCTGCGGGACTGTGGGTTTGTGATGATGATACAGCTGCATACAAAGCAGACTCCATCGCAGTCTTCCTGGAGGAGAGCGTCGCCCTCTAGTGGAGCAGACAGGCTGAAAAATATCCAAGATGTTTTTGGACTAAAAAGAGTTTGATAGATACATGACTGGACTTCAGATCACTCCTGACACTCTTTTTGTTTGACACTAGTACATTGACTGATGTCATATAAAGGCACAAAATGAATAAATATGGTAGTAAAGGTGCTATATGATGTTGTTATTGTCAACATATCCTGTGAAAGGACCAAAAGCAACAATGCGCAAGTTAATCTGTCAATACTTTACGACTACCCCGGCCTGTCTGCGTCAGTCATCCCATCTTTAAAACTGTAAAACAAAGATATATTTTTATTTTTAAAAACTGCTAAATTATTTCCTAAAACAGCTGGGTACTGCAGGCCTGTTTGTGGGGTCCACTTAAAACAAACTATAGCGTCCATGTTCATTGTAATTCAATTTGATAAGATTTATGGTGTCGTATCATAACAAAATTTACCTCAGGACACTTTTCATATAGAGCAGGTCGAGACCACGCACAGTGATTTACAGGGTTCTTACGCATTATGGAAAAGTATGGAATTTGATTTCAGTAATTTCCAGGTCTGGAAAGGGTATGGGAAAATATTTGTGTTTCCAGACTATTGTCCCATTCTGTTTTCTAAAATATAAAATTCAGTACCAAATCCGGACATCCGTGACCAAATTAGTTTGAAAGAAAATGAGGCAAAATCTTTGAATTGTACATAAACACAGTTTATGAGTTATGCAGTGATGTTATCAGAAAAGTAAACAGATTGCCTTTTCTAAGTAAGGAAACCTTTGTGGCTGCATGTATTGTTGTTTCCATGGACACAGTGAATAAACAAAGCTGCACAAACGCTATGAAGGTTTAATTATTTACCTTTTTCCACTCATTTTGGTTCTTATTTATAAAAGAGTCTAAAAAATATGGGGGGGGGGGAACAATAATCAAATATTATAAGGGAGAATAATACGAGTATATTGGGGATTGGTTGAAAGGATTCCAAATGGGAAAAGAAAGCTAGAAACTTTGTGTGAAATCATTCGACATCTCCAACATGGGGTAGGCAGCAATTATAAGCCATATGCAAAGCAAAAGTATTTTTCTATGCAATCTACGAAGAATTCTGTAAATTTGAGTCTGGAAAAATATGGAATTTTGAAGTGGAAAATGTGTAGGAACCCTGGATAAAAGACGGCCATTTAGTTATATGCTTATTCACTGTATATTTTAATGACACTTACTGTAAAATTCAGTCTGGTGATATGAATCAACCCCAGCATATTATTTCTAAGAATGGCAATGTATGTTAAAGTTGTGTAGTCTCACTCCACTATTAAACCTTACAATTCATACACAAACAGTCTAAGGGCTACATCAGGTATTAGTGCAAAACAAAGTTAGTAAAACAGCGACGGCGTGATAGTTGCATGATCAGCACCACGGACACATCAAACAAGCAAGACTACGACAGCGTGCAGCTCGGGGGACATTTTATTCTGCTCTCTCACATATCTATTACTCCATATTGGCAAACACACACTGAAAAAGACCCAATAAAACAACAAACACAAAAATGATATGAACTTGTGATGTTTGTGCGTTTTTAACTTTTTAATTGCAAAGTTCTTCTTGTGTTGCAGCTGTGCAGACAGGTCTACTTGACTGATAACGTAGCATTGGCTGCGTTGACACTGCAGGCAAAGGCGGCCCAAATCAGATTTTTTTTTGCTCATAGGTGAGTGACTCAGATCTGATTTTTTTCACACCAGTGTGAACAGCACACATCACATGGAATCTGATCTTTTCAATTCTGATTCGGGCCACTTTGGCTGCATTTACACTGTAGGTCTTGATGCCCAGTTCCGATTTGTTGCCTGTATCCGATTTCTTTGACCGCCTGCTTAGATCTACTTTTAAAAAGTGACCCATATCCGATATGTGCATTTACGCCACCTTTACACTCCATGGTTCAAGTGACCCGCTTGCTTAATGCTTGAAAAAACCTGCATGCGCATACGAGGGTTTGGCTACCGACCCAATGATTGCAATGATTGCTGCTACATCGGTTCAGACTTCCTATGGGAGTTTGGCATGGTGGCTAACTGCTAAGCCAGCGGGAGCAGCGCCAGCAGCTGTGTTTATCTTTTCAGCCGAGAGCACGTTGTCCTTTGCGCGAGCGTCTACGTCATTAAAATGCAGCACCGTCGTATTTTCAATGACATGTGACTCGCTATGACAGGGAATGTCCGATCTGTCCGCTTACATGACAGACACTTGGCAGATATCCGATTTATATCGGATTTATTTCCACATATGAATGAGGCCTGAATCGGATCTGAGATTATCCGATCCCGTGTGCTTTTTTCCTGCTTACACGTTCATAATACATATCCGATCTGTGCCACGCGAGAGGAAAAAATCGGAATTGGGTCACTTGAACCTTGTAGTATAAAGGCGGCCTTTCATATAGACCTAAATCAGATACAGATCGGATTTCTTGTGACCTCAGTTTGAACAGAATTTGTGTGACTTTTACGTCACTCACTCACTCACCTGTCCCTGTTGCCAGCCAACACAGCCCAACTCCTCGCCTGAGCTGAGTGTCTTTCCACATGAGCCTTGTGGAGAGGCGCTGACAGATGTAATTAAAAGTAACCCTTGACATCTCTAAATGTTTTTAATCTGATCTGAGCAATAAATCAGCAAGCTAAGGTTTGCAGTGTGAGCGTGGCCTTTGTCTTGACTTATTGTTGACATATTGTCTTATAGTGATGAGTTTCATATTCTGTTTACTGATTAGGAGGGCTCTCCATTTACTCTTTGCCGTGGCATATTGTGAAGAGAGGGAAGTCCGTAGCCCCGGGGCCTAAAGTAATATAAAGGTGCCTCTGGACATGTCACCCATGTTTTTATTAGGTTTTGGACAGCAATGGTGGTCTATGGCACAGAAGAATAAGCTACATCTTATATAGACTTCGGCTACACAGGCAGTACTTACAAGTAGGATCCATTCATTGTTGGTTTTGGTCTTTTCGTGGAGAAATATAAAAGAGAAATATAGAATATCACATTATCCTTTAAACATAAAACACTACCTATGACAATGCCATATACATTACCGTCTCTCATTTCCCTAGGAAACTTTACCTATCCATTTCACAGAAGATACATTCTTTTACTTTCCGTCTCCTATGTCTGCTTTTAGGCACCAGACCTGTGATCCAGTGTTACAAAAGATATTTACAAAATTGAAATCTGATGATCAGTACCCTTTTACTAACCTACTGTACTGTAATCTTTGTTTTTTTATTTTTTTGATCACATACTGTAGTCTGTGTTTAAAGTATTTTTGCATAGTCGACAGTTGAAAACTCTTTGGGAAAAGCTACTAACCTTCGTGTCTCAAGCTAATAGTTCCATGTATCCACTTTATAGAATAAAAATGCCTCTAAGCGTCAGTAATGACGATCCCTGCTGGAGGACTGCAAAAGGTGCAGACTTGAAATCAGAGACTTTGTAACAATACAAAGAATCAAATCTATTTATGGTTTCTGATTGTCTTCGTCCTTCAGTCATCCGTTGTCACTCCTTTAAGACGAAGCTCCTCTTGAACCCTGAACAAATATTCTGGATCTGGATATCCAAAACTGGAATGATGAGAAAGACAAACAAGCAGAAAATGTAGTAAGTACATCTCTGCAACAAACTTTTGGCTTATTATTAGCTGTTCCCCTCAGCTTCAACTGTGCATTGTGTTTAATGCTAATTAGCAAATGTTAGCATTCTAACAAGCTAAACAAAGTCATGGAAAATATTATACCTGCTAAATATCAGCATGTTAACATTGTCATTGTGAGCGTGTTAGCATGCTGTCGTTAGCATTTAGCTCAAAGCAAAGTTTTTGTTTAGATGTCTGAAATAAGGTCTGTGGTTAACACAAGCTTCAGGGATTTTAACGTTTTGTTCTACAACATAAAACACGTCTGTAA
>JAOVVB010041320.1:0-15115 GCA_028570985.1 Heterobranchus longifilis
GCTTGTAATTTTGTCAGCGACCGAGCGGCATCGAAGTCCCACCCGTGCACCCGCCCGACCAATCACGAGTCAATAACAGCTGTCAATCATGACGTTTCACCCTGTTTTTTAGCATCAAATAACTAATTAAAACAAAACTTGAACACTTGAACATCAGCGTGATAAGAACTACCTAAAATGACAAAAACAATTTTTGGGAAAATTGTATTTGACGTGTACTTTGAGTTTTTAGTTTGGCTCATGTCCCATCCACTAACACGGAGGAGGCGGGACTTTTGACCGATACTGCAGCCAGCCACCAGGGGGCGATCCAGATGTTTTGGCTTCACGTATGGGAATGTCGTAGGTATATAAGGTGGGACTTCTACTCTTTGCGCCGACTATAAATCCGGCTTTACGTCACTGACCTCTTTCATGCGATGCGTCTTGCAGCCCAGGCACATGAGATATGCTGTTTGGAGTCCAGGTCCCCGTCTTTGTTCAGTTTCTTCGTCTTTTGTATTGATCCTCTCTGCATCAATAAACCAAATATGACCTTTAAACATTCAATCAGTATGTGGACAGACACATGACACAGAAACACTGATGGAAGTGCAGCTACGAGCTGACAAAGGAGGGTTGTAGTAAGGTGACCTCGAGAATTGGCAGCGTGTGCTATAAAGTGTCTAGCTGTAGCAAATTCACTAAATCTAGTTGAGATTATGGGTTGGCCCACACACAACCATCATGGTTCAGTCAGGTATGCAGTGAACGTTTCATAAATAATCTTCCCAAGCGTCTCAAGACACAACACGCTGGACAGACGCCTTTAATTCAACTGACAAGAAAATTAAAAGCCTTTATTACCCGTAAGTCATCTAGGGGAAACAAACTTTAACAACTCAGACAATCACAGTATGAATGTCGTTTGGCCAATCCCCGGCCAGCTCTGGGGTTCTGATTAGTTTTCCAGAAGGATGTGGGACTCACAAGTGTGGCAGCTGCTTAAAATAAAGTGACAATATTTAATGGGGTTTCAAACCTCAGCGAGTCACTGCATCCTGCCAAGCCCCTCGTGATGGCATACACCCAAACCCCCGTTTTATCGAACAGGACACGGAGGAGTGAGCTTGTTCTCTCAGCTCAGTGCCATTAGGACGCCTGGATGCAGTCAACCATTTTCAAGAGTTGCGTTTCCCATCAGCAGGAGCTTTTTATATATGTGCCATACGTGCACATACACCAACATACGTTTTTTTGGGGGGGGTAAATGCTCTCCTGACAATCAATGGCATCAGAAAATCCCGTAAAGTCGAGTTAAGACCTAATAGGGTCGGGTCAATTTGTGAGGTCTGGGCAAAGCTGTTTTCATTATGATGATAAAATCCTAATGAAAAACAGTCTCTGGAGGTTTTCACTTCATATGTGACTCCAGTATAATGTGTGCAATAGCACTTCATCTCTTTTGACTGTCTCTGTTGCATTCGGTTCAGTCTACACTCTGTGATCAAGGGCAGCTAAAAGAGGTGTTGAGTCACACACACTCACACACACTCACACACACTCACACACTCACAGTGAGAGAGAGAGAGAGAGAGCGAGAGAGAGAGGGGAACTCGGAGACAAACAGGAAATGCAATTACTGTCCGTCTGGGCACAGCATTCCTCAACAGTATGGCCAATTTCACAGCAATTTTAGTGAGTCAACAGGTCGTAAGTAATCATAATGAGCACCTTAATGTTTTCACACGGAGCAGAGCACCCCTTTGTGGTTTTATCCCTTGACCATTTGATCCTTCTAATCATCTACAAGCTATTTAAACTGTACACAGGAGCTGCGGGCTCGTACAAGTCCCTGGAGGAGGCCCGCCGCCTCTGTGTTTGTGGAATACTGTCATTTAAACACTGTGTCAACAGGGATCAGGTTCCTCACATGGTTTCTCTTTTGCTGGCGGCGTACAGCAGAAGCGGGCATTGCGCTGACAGTGCGCTGTCAGGGCCTCAGGTAGTGAGAGGATATTTCACGCTGCAAGTCATTATGGCACCCCACTTTTCAAGTTCTGTCTGACAGGTAATGGTTAGACCTTTGTTGGGGACTGTGCTGAAAATAACATACAGCTATAAAATGAATGGCTGCAGGGCAGATACTGTACCTCTAAAGTGGTGTCTGTCCCATCACTTGATCAAACAGACATCCAGAGTGAGTGAAATAAGATCTGGGATCAATGGCTTAAGGGATTTTTGAGACAACTGAAATAAAGCTGCCATTTTGCTTAAAGTAACCCAAAGAGAAATGCAGAAAAACATATGTAGCAAGAAACACACACATTTACATGTATTTCTTTTAACACCTATGGTAGTTCAAGCCATGCTAGTGGCATGGCTCTATGTTGTCTGTTGGTAGACCACCACTTTGGTCCAGACTGAAATATCTCAAGTAACAAAAGGAAGGATTGCCATGACATTTTGTACAGACATTCATGATCCCAGAGGAATTAATCCTATGGACTTTGGTGATCCTCCGACTTTTCCTCTAGCACCACAAGCAGGTTGGCATTTTTTGTTTTTTAGTGAAATATTGTACCAAATATTGGGTAGACTGCCATGACATTTGGTGCAGACATTCATGGTGCCCAGAGGATGAACCCTACTGACATTGGTGATCCACTGACTTTTCCTAGTGTCACAAACAGGTCAAAGCATTCACTTATCCTGTGAAATATATAAACATCTACCTGATGGTTTGGCCCAAACGTTCATACAGAATTCATGGTTCAGAGATGGATCCTACTGATGTTGGTGATCCTCTGACTTTTTCTTTAGCGCAGGCATGTCCAAAGTCCGGCCCGAGGGCCAATTGTGGCCCGCGGACTTAATTAAAACAGCCTGCGGCTTGTCTCTCGAAATATCCTATATGTGGCCCGCCACACAATATTGGTTAATCAAGCAAGTTATAGTAAAGTAGGCTTCTATTCTATTTTAAATTGATCATCATTGATAACTGAAAGTTTCATATTTCATGTTGATATTTCATAATTTCATTTCAGAGCCTTTGAAGGTGTGCAATAAAGGCTTGCTGTGTTATTGATTATTGATAGTCTATTGAACTTCTGATTGAAGGACTGATATTATGCCATCTATCTTATCTAACCTGGCCCTCATTCAAAAAAGTTTGGACACCCCTGCTCTGCAAACATGACGTTGACATTTGTGGTTTTGACTGACATATCTCAAACAACTACTGGATTGATTGCCATGAAATTTGGTACAGATATGAATGTTCCCCAATGGGTGAAATTTTACTTTTTTTTTTGGTATTTCCATGACTTTTCTAGCACCATCATCAGGTCAAAATTTCAGCCTCAAATACCTGCAAAACTCACTGTATTGCCATCAGCCTCAGCTGTACTGAGGTTGGTGCCAATTAGCAAATGTTAGCATGCTAACATGAAACTAAGATGCTGAACATAGCAGACATTACACCTAATTAACATCAGCATGTTAGCATCATCATTATGAGCATGTTAGCATCTCCAAATGAGCATATAGCTTAAAGCCTGGCAGAGCCATGTGGCTGTAAACTGTTAGTTTTGTTGATTTATCAGGTTTGTCACAGACATGTCAAAAGTATCTGAAAAATATCTTATCAATCATATCAGATTTTCAATCCATCTTTTCTCCTGCTTTTCAAAATGTAACTTTTTGTCAGATGCAATATTAAAAAGAAGAAAATAAAATCTGCTATAGCTGCATGATACAGTAGAAGCAGACACACAACTGCATTGAAGGAACACACATGTTCACAGGTACACACATGTACGCTGACACCACACAAGCAGCGGCTGTGAGTCCAGGTCGTCTGTGCATACCTCTGTCAGTGCCAAAATGATTAAACAAATACCCCCTTTGTGCGCAGCAGCCTTGATTAAGCTGAGTTGTATGTACCCTCTGAAAAAGAAATACAGGAAAGTGCCTTTGGTGGTGCCAAAATTCACTTGCCCTGTTAAAACATCGCTGCTGTCAAAGTTGTTTTTACTCTCTCACATGGAAACTAAATTTATCATGCCTCTCCTGAGCATTCAGGTTTTTTTAAGAAGCAGAATGAGTGTGATTATTTATGTGAAAAATAAACATTGAAACTTTATCTGCATTAGTGGTCACAGAATGCTGACACCAATAAAATTCAGCAAGAGATCATTTGCAGTGCCACCGTAGGAGTGGAAATAGGATTGTTGTGGTTTACTTAATAGATTGTGGGATTTTTAACATGAGACGAGTCTAACATTAGTTATTAGAACCTGACAAATTATACACCATTTCAGAAAAGCCAGAAAGGAACATCTGTCTTCATTCATTGTTATTTTGAATATTTAGTATTGAATTATAATTTATTACTAATATGTAATATAATATATGAAGATATGGGCATCACATCTGCCATCTCATGAAACTGTAACCAGTGAGGTTCACAGTTATAATCACCTAATTAGGTTTTCAACAGCTCTGCATGTAATTTCCTCCAACATTTATCTTTATGTCAGATTGATTTGTTAGAAAAAAAAAGAGCAGACTGGAGAAAAGTACAATTTTTGACCCAACATGAAATCTACAACTGCCTATAATCTATATAAGTCAGCAATATCATACTGTAAAATTGTACATGACCATGTACTGTGAGTGAAGGGGATAAATGAGATGAGCAATCCTGCTCTCTAGTGGTGATATTCTATATTGCAATGTAACGGCTCAGTAATTATTATTTTCCCATCCTAGTCTGTAGTCAACAATTTATCCATCAACAGAAAATTAAGCAGCAACTATTTCAATAATATACTAAAACTTATTGTAATTTTAAAGCAAAGAAATCCTTCAAAAACAGTGTTTGCTGTATATCAAATTGGAATATTTGATGGTTTCCTTAATCTTCTATGGTAGTAAATTAAATATCTGTGGGTTTCAAACTGTCTGTTGGATAAAACAAGACATTTGAAGATATCACCTTGTTTTCTGGTAAACAGAAATTGATATATTTCATTGTTTTTGGGGACATTTTAAAGACCAAATGATTAACCGATTGATCAATAATGAAGGGGGGAAAAAAAATTTGTTGCAGCCCGAGATGATTTCGATGAAGAAAAAAAAAATGCGTATAGAATAATTTCAGTTCCAGTGGATGAAAAGAGGACAGGAAGTCATACTCCTTAATTTGCTGAATGTAGCAGAAACTCTAACCTGGTTGAAACTTACAGGTCATAAAGGCTTACACTAAAAAAAAAAGAAAATAGATTTTTGCTTTATATGCTCTTAAACAAACTTTTAAAATAGCCTATAATGCTACTTTCACATTTTAAAGCTCCTAGGAGACAAGAGTTTGTGTTTGTGATTGTCTGATTGAAGCTTATTGTCTCACATTACACTTGATCTCATGCAGACTGTCATGTGTAGACATCCACATCAGCAGCATCTCCTCAATATTTATCCCTAACACACTCAGAATATTCTCTCGTGTATCTGTTTGAGATGACACATCACTGAATTATGAATGTCCCTCCTTTAGGATTCTTTTGATTTGATATTCTTATATCAACTTTTATTCCGCACAGAGCACTACTGAATACATTATACCTAATCCTTCTGAAGAACCTGCGTCACTGAAGTGAGGTTTTCGTTTAAAACCATGTTCTCTGCTCTAAAAATGTGAGCAGCGACAGTTGGGCATTGCTCACACAGAACCAAGGCACTGTGAAAAATGAAATGCTGTCTTAAATGTATCATTCATGAGAAATGTTTGTAAGGAGAGGTTTTACTGCTCTACCTGTCTTCCTTCCTGCTGTTTTTTTTCCCCCCATGGTTACCTGACAAGACTGGGGAAAAAAAGCTTTTCCTTGCGGACAATGCCTTCCTTTTGAATTGTGGCAGGTTTTCTTTGAATAAACAAATCAATAGCGACTGATTACAATGCCCATCAACGCAGAGAGCGCGAGAGAGCAGAGCATACCTAATTGTGTGGGCAATCGAGTGGACTCTGCTGCAACACTCGAGCTTCTTGTACTTAAAAGAGGATCTCAGCAACAACAAATCAGAGTTGGATTTTAGAGGTTTGCAGTTGTTCTAAAATAAAACAGACAGATCAAGAATCTCACCTCACAGATTGGTCCAATTTGAGACTGTTGAGTCGTCCACGTCGTCCACCCTGCCGAGAAAAAAAAGAATATATTTCATTATTCGAGGCACTGCATTAAAGCCACCAAACTTTGGGCCTCATTCTCCAGCTGTTCTTACAAAGACATTTCTTCTTAAAACCCACTTACGCAGTTTTCATGAAGATTCTGACATTCACCAATGTTTTCTTATCTGGGATTCGTTCTTAGGTAAGAACGACACACTCAAGAGAAACTCTTACGTACATCTGAGTGCTGACATGTCTGCAAAATAACTGGTTACTACATTTTTCTTAAATTACACAGTTGTATAATATTACAGGATATAAATTACAATATATTAATAATTTACGATATTTTTCAATAATTATACAGTACAAGATGTTTCTGTGTTTGCACACGGCCCTGCAGTCTCATGCCCTTTTACGAGGAAATGGGATCCATCATTATAACAACAAAGATACGAACAATTCTGCAGTTTAAGAACGCGTCATGAATCCCACTTAAGACTTTTCTTAGAAACTTTCTTAAGAACAAATTTAAGAAAAAAACGTAGAAGCTGATACCTGATGTGGCAGATGGAGGACAGTCTCCGTAGATGTCCAGAGCTTCAGTGGCCTGTTGCTTGAAGAGTGTTGCATTCTGGGTATGAGGATGGTTACGTTGTTGCTTTTGAGTCCTTTTTCTCTCTCCAATGATGCACAATACTGAGGAAAAAATGCAACATGTTTTTAGCAATCTGTTGCTGGCAAGTACCATGCTCGTGAACCTATAGGTAAGTTAATTTATTTTTCTGCTTTTCTGGAGTTTAGAGAAAGAGCATGTGGTGTTTTATTGCACCATATCATTAACTGCTGCCACTTTCACATCAAAACAGCCTTTTGTGTTCATATGCACGTTTACAGTCGCCCCGTCAGCAAATCTCCAACAGTGTAAACACGTGACCTCGTTCTTACATGTCCTTCAGTTTACTCATCCCATACACTCCATCTCTCCTCTCATTATGGGTTATATCACAGTCTCTTTACATAACTGACACGCCACCAGAGAGAGCTATCAACACTCATCTCTCTCTCGACTGTTTTCATTCTAATTCCTTCAAAGTGAATGCTGATTGAGAAACACGATAGAGAGATGTGAGGATAGTTCACTGTTATATACTCTGAGAGGAGAGATGGTGAGAAAAGGCTTATCTCTAAACTCCTTCTGAATCAAGATCCTGTTTATTCATCTCATCTGTTTTCTTCTAAGATCTGCTCAGTTGCGTGGGCTTAAGGGTGGGTTTGAGTTTTGTCCCCGTGGGGGAATTACTCAGAGTAAATGAAGTATCGCCTACAGGTTGGTAAAGATTAACTAGAGCAGATGTTTTGTACTGATAATATGTCGAAACAAACCCTACGCCATTAACGACCCCCCACCTGCCTCCTTTTCGTAGATGCTGACACACTTATTAGCCGGGTGTTATGTTGGTTTAATTCCCTTCTCTTCCCCTCTTTGCGTCTGCCTTCTACTCCGCTGAGGGACCTGTGACTAAATGGATTTGCATCTCTCTTCCCAAAGGGGTGTCATCCCTCCATCTGCCACAAAATGAGGGGTCTATTTAACTTAACTGACACAGATACCAGCGCAGAGAGGAGGTGTGTTTATATTATGCAGTCTGACGCTGATGTGCCGTACACACACTGAACAAACACACATGGATCACATGAGGCCTCTCGCTCTACGCCTTCACCTCCATTCATGGCAGGCGCCTCCATTCAGAAGCTTCAGGCCCAATTAGCACCTGCCCAGTCCTCGCAGGCAGACCAGGCCTCCTGCTAACCAGGAGGTGAGAGGAGCTGAGAAATGCTCCAGCTGAACCAACAGGGCAAGCACGCACGCAGTTTACTCGCCGTGGGGAGTACTACTGTAAAAACAGTTGTATAATGTCTGTTACTCTGGAGGAGTTTTGACAAGTGTCCCAAAATAACCCTGATCTTGGGAATGGAGACTTCCAAGACTGCATTACAAACTGGGGATGCAGAGTTTGAAAGATGTAGGCATTTACCAGGAAAATGAAAAGACACTATCAAGTTGCATTATGGGAAGTGTAGGACCCATCATTTGTGGAGATTGACCGATACTATCATTGTTTTTTAACGTGTCTTTTACAAGTCTCCCAACTTTAATGTAAGTGAAATACTAAACTTCTGGTGTACCCCTTTATGTCCACAGTGGCCTTTTATTAGAAATTGCATATTGACCCAGAATTCTTTTTCCACTTCTGACTTTAATAGACACAAAGCTTTTTGTTTGATTACATTTTGTACAACTGATCAATATGGTATTTATTGATGGAGAGTGAAGCAGAGCTTAACCTGAAGTGACTGTAAAGTGAGACGTGATCACACTTCACAAAAGCATGATGGAATATATTTATGTGAATATGATGAGCATACTGGGACATATGATCACTGTGATGATCATAACGAGGAGGAACAGGATGTCGGTGATTAAATAATGATGATGCTGACTACAGTCATTGTTATCAGTGCTGATGCTACTGTCAGTGCAGATGGAGTTTCTGAGCACTGCGTCCAGTCAACAAGCCAAGACATTTCTCTGTGTCAGATACTGTGACTTGCTGACACGACCTTTGGGGATAATAAATATCTTCCACCGGGAGGAAACTTTTCTGCATGCAGCGTTATATCCAATGAGGAAAAGGCTAAAAAATGTAGACTGCAGGTTCTGGAGCCAAAGTCTCCTGTGTATGGTGTTTTATGTTATTACACGGCTTTCTTGAATACCGATTGATCTGATTCATCAATTATAGCATTCTATGATCTGTTATTTCTGCATAGCAGACCGTTGCTACGGACCACAGGGGTAGATTTGTTTAGGATCTCGTAATAATGAGATATTTTCTTGTAATTACGAGGTATTTTATCATAATTATTAGGTTGTTTTCTCTAAATTCTTATTTTTTTCTTTAAATTTTTTTTTTTTTTCTTGTAATTTTTTTTTTCCTCGTAACTATTAGTTTTTTTCTCGCAGTTATTAGGTTTTTTCACTTTTTTTCACGCAATTAGTTTTTTCTTGTAATAATTAGGTATTTTCTCGAAATTCCGAGGTATATTCTCGTAATTATGAGAGATGATGAGATCTTTTTCTTGTAATTATGAGATTTATGTAAGTGGGCAGGCCTGCTCTGTTCTTTCAGTGACTGATTGTAAATATCTACAAAGAATATGTTTACAACATTTGGTGTTACACTGAAACGAATTCCCTCCCGACACTATTTTGCAGAGGCACCGTCGGGGCGTGACGCTGCTCAGGATGATTGTGATTGGTTTAAAGAAATACAAACAGGCCAGAGAGTTTTTTCACTATCCAGGAGTGAAAGTACATTGAATCCAGACTGTCCCCCAGCATGGACAAAGCGCTGTGGAGATAAGTCTGGCTACATGAGACTAGCAGTTTCTAATTCAATTAACTTGGTTTTAGTGGGTAGTCCCTCAGTCTAAATTATGTTTCTACCCTGCAATGAAATTCAATTCAGGGAGAAAAACACTAAATCTTGACTGGACTGAAAATTGATGCCACAACATGTGTGCTACTGGGTCTCCTCGGTTGAAAAATGTTGCTATTTTCTTCCAAAAGCCCCCAAAGCTTCAGTTGAACGCAATTTCTTATCACACAATCCCCATCACCCTCTCTCCCTGGCCTCTCCTCCTCCTCCTTCTCCTCCCTGCTGTTCCCTATTTCCTAATCTCTGCTCCTCTGCCTCTACATCATCTTTCTCTCCTCCGGTTAGAGCCACTGTCCCCCTACCTGCCTGCCTGCGCTGGTACAGCCCCCTCGCTCTGCTTCTGTCAATGTATTTTGCCCTTATAAGGAGAGAGCACAGGCAGACTGTACTAACCGCGTGAGCTCAGCGGGGGTGTTGCAGGGGCAGGGAGACCACAGCGACTGTAACGGCAGGGTGAGATGGGTGGAGGATGGAGGAGGGTGGATGGAGGGGAGGATGTGGAGCTACCATACTTTTATCAATGACTCTAAATAAGATGACAGAAATAGGCACAGGGGAGGAAGAGGTGGAGCGAGGGGGGGGGCTGGAGACTGGAGAGGCAGGTGGATGTATCTGTGAGTGGGGATGCTTGTATGTCAGGTTGAGGTAATGTTGCTAAGTGACAGAGCACTTCCCAGCAACATCTACCTTCCATGTCAGAAGCCACAGCCGGTCCACACCGATACATTTTCAAAGCGCTCATGTTCTCGATTCTGACGCTGTGAGTAGTGTCTGCACGGTGCCAGCTCACCAGCTGCCCACATACTCATCGATATGGAAGTCTAACATTTAGCTGGAGAGAGTCACGGAGGGAGAGAGTGGGCTACAGTGCGGACGTCTGTGGTGCAACGTGACTGGACCAGGCTTCAGATGTTCCGTGCTTTGATGAGAGGAAGAAGACTGAGAGAACCTAGTCGTGCTAAAATAACGACTGATTCAAGATTGTTGAGTATGTTCACCCTGGTTATCTTTAAAAGAGCACCGTACAGATTTAGCATTGCATCCCTATAACATAGTCAAACTCACAATGGACAGTTTGAAAAAATAAAAAATAAAAAATCGATGCAGCAGAATCTGAGATATTGTCTTTTTATGCCTCTGTCTGTCCATCCCTCTGTTGTGAACGCGATATCTCAGGAACGCCATGTGGGAATTTCTTCAAATTTCAAACATCCACTTGGACTCAAGAATGAACTAATTCAATTCAATCAAAGGTCACAATTACCTCACATAATACATTTCTTGGCCATAACTCAAGAATTCATACACTAATTACGACAAAATTTCAGACAAATGTCTAATAGGATAAAATGAAGTAATGATGTTTTATACCCAAAAGGTCAAAGGTCAACTACACTGTGACATCATCATTTTCCACCAAAAAATAGACTTAAAGTTCCAATAGACAACTTTTATGCTTTAAATTATCATTATGAAGCAAATGTTGATTTGCATAATATAATTGCTATAGACCAGTGGTTCCTAACCTAGGGGTCGGGACCCCTACTAGGGGTCGACAAAGATTCACGGGGGGTCGCGAGGCCTTCTTGATTTTAAGGGGTGTAAGACAGCTTTTTTTCTTTTTAAGAAGAAACGTTGGTTCATTTTTGTGAAGAAAACTAAATTAAATTGTTATTTTTATAGTTTGGATTAATATTTAAGCTATAAACTAAAAAATAACCCTCGAGGGCACAGTGAAAACCTGAAACACAAGCTATATTCACAGTCTTCCCTCTCTGTTAAACAGAAATGATTTATTATGATGCATTAGAAAAGTATGCAGTTAAAACAACCAAAGAGCTAATAGAACAATTACCAAGCACCGAGGAGAAGAACCAGGTCAATGTCTAACCTTAACCATCTCGCAAGACTTTTGCAAATCTTGGTAAAATCCAGACATGCTGCTGCTGCTGCTAGTTCAAAGTTTTGTGCTGTTGCTAAGTGGATCGGTGGCACCACATGGAAACATGAAAACATGAAAACATATTAGATCAGGGTGGCGCCAACAATTGTATGAATCGATTTATTTTCTTCATTTTTCTTTCTTGGTGGCGCGGCGCCCCGTCGTCATGGTGGCGCCCGAGGCAACGGCCTATACAACCGACCCTGACTCCGCTCCTCACTTAGTTACATAACTGTCCCTACATCTAAATGTTTTTGGTCTGGGTTATTTAATGATATACAGTGGGAGAAAGCATGGAGAATTTGTGACAAATATTGTATAATTAACAAGATTAAGGAAGTGCACTCCAAGATATTACATAGAATTTACCCTGCAAAACTTGTTACAAAGATTTAAACTGAATATTGATTATAAATGTGATTTCTGTGGATTAGAAGAAGAAAGTATCTCCCATCTATTTTTTCTAATGTATACACACAATAATGTTCTGAATTGATGTAGCTAACTTTCTTAAAAAGAAACTTAGGATTAATATTGAAATAAATATGTTTGATGTGATGCTATATTTTAGCCAAGATAAGATTGAAAATAACATGCTGTATATCATTCAACTGTTATGTAAAAATTTTGGAAAATCTAATATTCATAAGAAAAAATGTTCAGGAACCAAGCCAACTTTCCTGTACTTCATTAATGAATTCAAACAATATTGCACCACCAAAAACAATAATTAATAATTAATTTGATCAATATATAACACAAACTCTGGCATTATAAAATGTAAATGTAATTGATCTCTTTTTTAAATTTTTATTTTTTTCCATAATCTTTTTTTTTTTTAATTTCTGTGTTTGTTGTGTATATGTTTGTACTTCTGTATATGTACTTGTGTACAATAAAGAAAGTGAAAAAAAAAGAGTCGTGAGTTTTAAAAGTTGAAATCTGTCTCTGCGTGTGATTAATGAGCAGTGACAGTTTCATCAACACCTGTCACTCTCGTCAATCGTGGAAACGTCACGTGAGACGTAATTAAGGTACCAATTAGCCTCAGTAATCAATGACGCTGTATTATAATGAGGTGATTTGCATTGTTGTTTTTATAATGTAACAGCAGTGACAGAGGCAGCACAAATCATACATTTAGCCTGCAGCAGAGCTCAACACAAACGGTAAGTTAGGATTATGATTATTGTTATTATTATTTGTAGTAGTAGTATAGGCTAGTAGTAGTATTTGTGGCATTTGATTAAGAATGGTTTTATTATGATTTTATTCACTTTATTGTATTTTTATTGTAATTCGTATTGTAAAATTCTACACGTTATTTACTCATTTTTAAATCTGTTTTTTATGATTACTAATTTAAAGTTGTTTTATCTCTCGTATTAATTTTATTTGTCCTTTAGTTCTTAGTATAGCTTTGATTTCCTATTTTTATTAATCTTTCTTTAATCAAGATTTTATCTCACTCTGTTTTTCTTATTTTAGCTTTTAAATGTATTTTATTAAGTTCTTAACATTTTATTGTTTTGCGCGCATTGGTCTCTAGTTTTTATTTTCATTTTATTTTTAATGGCTTTGTCTTTTTTATGGTTTTACGGTCTATACTTTTTGTCTTATCTGTTTGTCAATCATCTATGAAGCACTTTGAACTGATTGATTGATTGATTTTATATTGTATCAGTGTTGCACTATTGCACTTTTCCTTAAAATATCTGAGAAGTCAATGGAAATTGAGTTTGTTATAATTAAAATGTACATTTAAACAGTAACACTTTGTCCCACTATTTAGCATTTAATAAACAGTTTATAACACACTGTAATAAGCAAAAATAACTGTTTATTAATGTAGAGTTTGTCAACAATTATAGCTAGAGCTGCAAAGATGAATCGATTAGTTGTCAACTATTAAATTATTTATTCTGATAATCGATTTGAGTCATTTTTTTAAGAAAAGAAAAGTCATAATTCTGATTCCAGCTTCTTAAATGTGAATATTTTCTGTTTTCTTACTTCTTTATGATAGTAACTGAATATCTTTGATTTGAGGACGTCATCTTGAGTTTTGGTAAACACTGATCGACGTTTTTCACCATTTTCTGACATTTTATAGACCAAACAACTAATCAATTAGTCGAGAAAATAATCAGATTAATCGCCAATGAAAATAATTGTTAGTTGCAGCCCTAATAATTTCTCCTGTGTATAAACAGATAATGAATGACAAGACATAATATAAAATATGTCTTCATATAGGAGAAATTATAATTGTTGACAAAGTGTACGTTAATAAACTTTAAATATCTTTATATCACTACATTATATTTACTAAATGGTAGTGGGGATGTAGGGTTATTCCTCTTCTTCTGTTCTATTATTAATATTATTAATGTTATTTTTAATGAAACTAAATGTCATTACAGAGATCAACAATGTCTCTACTAGTCACTCTGCTTGTGGTGACCATGGTTACTCCGTGCTGGAGTGCACCACAGGTGGGTGAGAGTAGCTTTTTCTCTTTCATCGTCTCTTTAAGATGAAATTAAAACAATACGCGTTAAGAAATATAATTATGAGATAAACTATCATGTTTTGCATCACGTTACAGCGGAGGAACTGGACCCCTCAGGCCATCTTATACCTAAAAGGAGCACGTAAGAATTAGCCGAGGGAATTTGAATTGCCTGGTTTTGTCTTCTTGTCAAATTAAGAGAAAAGTGTGTTGAATGTTGCTGTTTTACAGAAGGACACCGCTCAGTGTTGCAGCGCAGCAGCAGAGAGGCAGGAGACACTTTACATATAGGTGAGTGGTGGATATGATGCCCTGCAGCTAATAAATAATAGTTATATAAGCAGTGGTGCAGTATTATTTTTTTTACTCTTAATAGCTTGTTCCATTTTCTAATAAATGACACTTTATGAAGAGTTTACATTCAGGGTTAATAAATGGGATTCTGGGTTTTCAGGTTGTGAAGAATCTCTCTGCAGACCATCTGGACCATAATCCATTTATTATAAACTATTAATTAACATAAGAACTGCAGACTTAAACGACATTAATCAATGACACTTTTAATTGCAGATGATTCACAAATTCTGTCTTAACTTTAGCGTGAGATTAGAGAGTGAAAAACTCATGACCCTTTATAATAAATTACTTTTTTCCCTTAATTAATTACTTTTTAATTACAGAATTGATGGTGTATTTTTAACAACTTAATGACATTTATAGCTGCAGACTTTATTCTTATTATTAATGACCAACCAGAAAGAGAGATGTTTCACAACCTGGATACCCAAAAGTTGCTTATTAATGTGTTATACTGCAACTGATCTATAAAGTATTTACAAATGATTCATTAACCATTAAATATAAATAAATGATAAATTATTATTTGTTAGAAAGTGGTACATTTAGTAAACAAGTAATACTGTTTCAATATAATGTATGTATGTATGCATGCATGCATGCATGTATGTATGTATGTATGTATGTATGTATGTATGTATGTATGTATGTAT
>JAOVVB010041329.1:0-15114 GCA_028570985.1 Heterobranchus longifilis
AAGGAAAAGCATGAAATGCTCACCTTGCTTGTAAAATAATAAAAAGTCATGAATAGTCAATTATCCAATTAGTTCCTTCAGTAGGAACCAATGAGCTTGGAGCTGAGAGCCACAGACACGGACTGACACACTGTATGTTTACATGCACACTAATATTCTACTATTATTCAGAATATGACAATATTCTGAAGTTGATACGGGGCATGTGAACAGCATATTCCATTTGGATATTCCCGAAAAAAGCCCTTTTACCGAATATAGCATTTTCCAATTAAGACATGATATGCCAGTATTATTCAGGTTTTACAGTGGAAGCATTCTTTGGAAATGTATACAGCGCATTCAGAATATGCATCTCAATTGGGTTTTTACTGCACTGAGGAGGACAGTCCGCTAGTCGGGAGCAGGGGTCTACAGAGTACACAGATTTACATGAAAAGTGGATACAAACAGGTTTTTGCATATGTGCAAACATCAAAACTCCAACCTTTTCAAGAAGGTTGTTGAAGGAATGAAAGCAGGAGGCTGCATTCGCATGGTCGAACAAGTCCGCCACCGGTGGAAAAAATCCTATTTTGCACAGATGTAAATGGGAATATTAGTGGAATATTCGTTTTCAGCATGTAAGCAGCTCAGCAGGAATATTGTCTTTTTCGGAATAAGGGCAAAAAACTGAATATTGTCTATGTAAACATAGTCATTGTTGGTTTAGATCTGCTCATGGGATTTGTTCACAATAATGAATTATTCTCAACATCTCTCTCAACTGCATGTCTTTGGGTCCTGTGTGTGTGTGTGTGTGTGTGTGTGTGTGCGCATGTGCGCGTGTGCGTGTGAATAACTTGGAGTGAAAAAAATCAATTTAAAGGAATTCATCTGAAAATACAGAACATTACCAGCCTTACCTTTTAAACCTATTCTGTAGTACATCCAGTTCCAACTGCATCAACTTTTATACAGAAGTTGTTCCGTTTCCCAAAATAGAGAAAAGAACTCAGACATGTCTTGCCCAAAACTCATTAAATAAATTGAACATTTTAAAATTAGTATTTTGCCACTGAAATCAGTGTATGTTGTGAACACTGTCACATTTGGTATTATCTTCATAAACACCACCGTCATCATATACAGTATACAGCTCCAGGAAATTCATCATATATAAATTGTTTTCACCATTCGCTTCTATATTTTTGTCACAAATCTAATGCAACATTTATTTGTAACACATCAAGAGACACTTTCTAGTCCTGAGACAAACTGCATTTGAGAAAAATAACTTTGTGAAAAATTAATTCTGCAGGACCTCTCATGTAAAGTGTGTTCTTCTGATAACATGCTCCAGGCATTGTTGTGAGGATTGTTATGAATTCCTTTGATGTGCCATTTGACATTCAAGATGTTTGCAACACACTTGTTTTATGGCTTCAAGTATCAAGAAAGCTGTGAAGGGTTAAACCCGTGGGTGGGCTAAGTTCAATGACACCTCAGTAAAAACATGTTGTACAGCACATTATTGCGACTCTGGAAAACAGGTTGAGCAAATTCAGCATGGGCCTCCTGAGAGTCCACCTGTTCAGACAACCCTATCACCAGACAACAATGCTAGAAAATGCTGCAAAAGCCAGGGTTGTTCACCTTTACAACGATGTGATTGGAACGGCTGACATTGTTTATGATTACGCCCACTTCACGCAGATTGGGCAGGTGTGCAGCGGTAAGTGGCAGAATAAAGCCATGTGCAACACCTACTAACACTTTTATCTTCTGACAGAAGTAGTTTCTTTTTGAGCATACCCAAAGAATACAGGCAACTAAAACACTTGGTGAAGGTTAGGGCATGGTTAAAGTTGGACAACTAAATCACTATTGGTTTAGTTGATTAGGTGGTTAAGGAATGACTGTGATCAAGTTCTTAAAAAAGTTGGAAGTTGGAAACGAGAAACAGACAACGATCTCCGGTGTTAAAGTCGGTACATCCACCACTGCGGACCTTCAGTTACAACGTCACTTAACTTCCTTCTTTGCTCCTGTTATGAACCAGACAGCCATGAGAGGGCACTGTCAGTCGAAGGTAAACAGACGGTGTTTTGGGGCACACGCTGAAATGACTGATGCTGTCGTTCTTCTTGGGAGGAGAATCTCCTAACCTGACACGCCCTTACTTTCTGCATTGCAACATAAAGGGCTGGCTCATTACTTTGTGCTGACATTGGCATTTGACATAGATTATGAGGTGCAGAATCATCCATCATAATCAGGTCACAACAATGGAAAAGTCAAGTGGTGTGACAGGTGAGAGATGGCAGGGTCCGGAAAGTTCCAGGGCAAACAGGAACTTACAGTAGTTGTTCCTGGCCAATCAGGGTCCAGTGTTTATACTGTTCTGCACTTGAGTATACATGCTGTGTTAGGATATGGTCGGACAGGAGAAATCTAAAGTGGGAATGTGTCACTGGTGACCTCTGTGAATTCAAGGTGAAAAACATGGGCACAGTACACGTCCTCCAAACCATATAGGTCATACGTTCCTCTAATACGACTCATACAAGCGTTTCCTAAAATAGCGCCCCGATCGGTGGAAGTAAATACGATCCATAGCAGCGTTTTTTTCGCCCTTATACCTAAATGTTACATGTGGTTTTAAACATGGCATTAACATTGTTAAAATGGACGTTGTGGTGGTAGGTTTAGGTTTAGGCAACAAAACAACTTTGTATGGTTAGAAAAAAAGGTCATGGTTTTGGTTAAAATCATGGATGTCATGTATGAACTCCAGTCTCCTGGGTGAAAGTCCTGTGTCTGTTTAACATCAAAATGTAACTACAGGTCGTAATAATCTCCAAATAACATGGGGGACAGGCTGGCACAGTAAAATAAGTGTAAAAATATATTTTAGAGGTGATATTTGTTTTCCATTGACTGTACATGCAGCCATGTTAATACGATGCACTACAACAGTTTGTGTGTTTTTCTCTGAGGGATTCTGGAAGATGTGTGTTAATATTGCAAACAAAAGTAGTCGTAAAATTCCTTCAATTTATGGGATTACATTTTGACAAATAAATCCTTTTCTGTAGTTATTGGAAATAAAATACAATTGTAATAATATAAGTGAATAATAAGGGAAGAAAAAAAATTCCCCATTAAAGTTCATGTGAAAACAGTTTTCATGAGGTGTGTTGCACCAAAACAGAATCTGAATATTAGAATTTCCCTCATAACATTACTTTGGAACAGAGAGCAAAAAAAAAGAGCTTTATTGAGCTTCTGAATCATATTCATTACATTCATAATCCCACACTGCTTTTATTTTTTAGAGAGACTATTAAGAGAAACACTTTTTTTTTTCTTTTAAAAGCAGTGCCTTATTCCAAAACAAAACAGTTATGATAATTTAGATGAACATTCACACACTGTAAACAGATTTGAAAGCAGAAATGAATCATCTATCATTTTAATATGGATGTGTTTGCCACAGTTGCTTTAATTGCCCTTTTAATCATCAGACCTGCTGTGAAACTCAATGTAATATATAATATTTGTTCTAAGATAAATGTTATGGCTCTCTGTGTGAATGGCACATATTTACTAAGGCAATCATAGATGCACATTTAATACAATAACTCACTGCAAAATTAAGGTTCAAAGACCAAGTAGAGAATACTGCATAATGCGACTAAAACAAAAAATAAATATTTAATACAATTACACACTAAAACTAAGTAAGTTTCTGTCTCTTTTCCCCTTTCTGTAAGCCCTCACGTTAATTGTCGGCTGTTTTTTGCAGCTTCACATTTCAAGACACAAAATAATTAATAACACAAAATAATGAATTGTCTTTATTTATTACATATTACAAATTATCCAATTAAGGTAAAATAAATAAAAATATGACCGTATCTCACACAGCAGGATATTATACCCGGTCAGACAAGATACAAACACCATACTGTGTGCCTGTGGTTGGAAAGTGTGTGTTTTGCAACAAGTGACATACCAGTTTACTCTCACCTTGACAGGCCAGCTGCCCTGAAACACGTGAGAACACTTAGAGGAAAGTGGCTGCTTAATATTGCAACAGCAGTGCACACATTATTTTATGTTTCTGGGGTGGCCAGTAATGGAAAACAAAGCCTTGCTTTGATTTTGCTCCTCTGGGTTGTGATGTAAGGCATTACATTCTTTTCCAATATCAAATGTGCTGAGGAGAAAATTGATTCTATGAAGTGATTTTATAAAGGCATTGTCACTCTGCTTTGACTGTCATCAGCCCTCAGATACACCATCATTGTCTGTCCGTGGCATAGGCATGTTTTGGTGAAATTGAACCTGTATGTTTTATGAGGCGCTGCATTTTATGCACATAAGGAAAGCATCATGATCAGAAAATGTTAAAGAATACTGGAGTGTAATGAGCCATATGGTCGTGTCAACGCCTTTCAAAAATATAATTGCATGAATTTATTTTAATCTCTTAATTATTTTATTCACCAAATGTAATAAGCTGTGTCAGTAGGGCTGGGTATCGATACCCTATTAATTAAAAAAATCATGATACCAGTACCAATACCAGTACCCTTAAAGAAATCTCGGAACCCATCGGCTATCATGTTTTTTTGTTTTTTTATGACAATTTAGCCCTTGTGGGCAGCAGCCAGGTTTTCTGGGCTCCCTACTGATGTCCAGGCCAAGACTTTGTCTTCCGTACGCCGCTCTCAGGAAACGAGCGTCCTTCTGATTCCAGAATCTCATCCCGTTGCCTACAGATTTTGCTTCATATGCAGAATCTGTTTATAGAGATTAACCTGGAAATGAGTGCATCATTTGATACTTTTTTTTTTCTACTTCATTCGATACCCATCACGTGAATGAAAGCATTCAGTTGCAATAAAATGCTTCCACTGCTCCTCCCCGTCCAAATTATTTTTACACAAATACATTATACACTGAACTGCCAACTCTGTGAAATACACCACGCTCGACTTGCAGCTGCTGCGGCAGTGGACCAATCAAATCGAAGAATGCTTGCAGTGATTGACTGATCATACAAGTCGTATTTTTCTTCTAGATCTGGGTACAAAAAGAATTGAATGCAGGTGTCGTTCAACTGGAGAAATTTAGATACTACTTGGTACTGGGTTATTTCTGTCGAGACTTAAAAGATATCGAGTACCGATACCCAGCCCGAGGTGTCAGTGAATACTCAATACTGGTATTGTGGATTGCACTTGCTATTGAGTCCCAAGGGAATTAATATTAATGTTGTGCAAAGGCAATGTTGTTTGACCCTGACAGGTATATGATTTTCAGTGTGTAGGATGAAATATTGTATTTACTCTATATTGTGTGGGTTTAGAATTAATTCCATTCTGTAACCTCTAAGAACTACACTGTAAATGCCTCTTATCACCCTAAAGCTTAAAAAAAAATAGGGCATTGATTAACCACATAATCATGTAATTGTTGATCTAAAATGTATCTAAAATGATAAATGTATCTGTGCTTCTGTATCCTAAATAAGAGACAATCATTAGAATAAACACAACAGTGTTGACTTGACTTATGAACAATGAGAACAATGTTTCTCACAAACAATCTTTATTTATCTGTCTTTTGGGTAATAGGTCAAGTCAGACATATTACCCGAAAGACAGATAAATAAAAGTTGTTTGTGAGAAACATTGTTTTCTGCTTTAGCAGCACCAGGTGTGTGTTTTTTTTCCCCACATGGAATGTCACTTTGAGCTTAAATGATGCTGATTGCATTATCTATCTTTGATAACACAGGGACTGCTGCTGCTTCAGCGTCGCCTTATTTGATTTATAGTCTGATACCACAAATTGATACAGAACAAATTACCATTCTATTTGCTTATTTTGTCCCTGTTTGTATTATGTTATTTTTCCCACCAGAGTAATCAACCACTGCTGGCACACAAGATTCATAAAGGTTACAGTGGCATATGGCTCGGGGAACATGTCTAAAACTGGCATGGTGTAATCAATTTATAGATGACCAAATCAGTTTAAAATGTGTTTCTAGTGACTATGATGATTCGAATGAACACAAATTGATGCCTCTGTCACTCCTGCTTAGCATTTTAACACAGATAGAATAATAATGGTGGAATGGGAATGCAACTGGGATTTAGGATAGCTTATTTTCAATGTAAGAACAGTATTAGCAAGTTAAATGTGGTGACAGTCTGAGATGTAAATCGTGAAATAGATTTATTTCAGAAACTGTGTGTATCAAGTTAGGCACACATGGTACAAGGACAGCAACAATGACAGTGCACACAAACACCACAATTGCATCTATAGATATTCTGTAAGGATGTTGTGGAGGTTAAACTTATTAACCCTTCATTTGTGTAATATTTGAGATGGTGATGTATTTTATCATACTATCAACGTGGTATCAAATATAAAAACATTATTTAAATATGAGTTGTTAAAGATTTTTGTTGTTGTTTTGAAAAAAAAAAGGCTTGGCAATGTGAAATGAAGGCATACACCAACACTGGATACTGGCAATTACATAGTGAAATAGCCTTCTATGGCAACAATGCATATCATTTGTAGTGGAAGTGTTTACATGCCAGCCACCCATTACGAGCTCCACCATCTACTCAGCGTTTGCAATCTATTTACATTCAAACAGCATTGCTCGCAGTCTGATTACAGCTACAGACAAAATGTTGTGAATGCCCTTCAGCGTTTTAAGTCAAGTAGAAAGCAGTTACATGGAGGAAAATGAGACACATGAAACTTATTATTATTATTATTATTATTATTATTATTATTATGCATCATAGGCATGGCTCTTAAATAATTTCATGAATTCCTCAAGTCATGCAGGGTTGTGACATAAGGAGTGTGCTGACATTATTTGGTAATAATAAACAATACACATCACACTAAATGCTGAACAACATTCATGTTTTTTTTTGTATTAATTTGAATGGTCATGATAACTCGGGCAACCGTGGTCTGCACCAACATGATGTAAACAAAGTGATATTAATGCTAAGTACCTGGGTGTAATGGTAAACAATCTACTATCCTGCAAGAGGACAAATCAAAGAATTAGTCCCCCCAAGTCCTCCAAACCATACGACCATATGTGTTGTTTGTTCCTACTCTCTAATACGAATTTTCGCCCTCGTACCTAAACGTTACGTTCACGGTTTTAAACATGCCGTTAACATTGTTAAAATGGATTTTGTTGCGGTAGGTTTAGATTTAGGCAACAAAACAACTTGGTAGGGTTAGAAAAAAGGCTGTGGTTTGCATTAAAATCATGACATTTGGGACATTTAATCACTTCCGTGTATCTGCGTGCCATGGAACGTCGCATGACGCGGCACGTACATCCCATGACGCAAAACATCACATGATGTTCCACGTCACATGTACTTCCAGTACAGAGAATTGCACTCAATGACATTATATGATCAAATTAAATTTTATTTCATATCCCCACTCCATGCTCCCTTTCATTCACTGCCCCAAAGTCAAATATTAAAAGCTCAAGCGTAAGAAAGCACAAAATGTATGGCTTTGCATATCAATTATATAAAGCTACATTAGGGTACATGCAGAATATATGTATAAATAATGTACCTGCACAGGCCTTGGAAGAGCTTCCTGGCTCAAAGGAAAGGGGACATAAACATTTCAATCTGAAAGATAAATATTAATGCAGTGATGACATTCAGCAGGATATCTAATTAACACCCATAGGAGATACAATTTGTAGTATGGACTGTAAATCCATTTGAACAAAGTGAGGACCACCGCCTTTGTTTTATTTACACATCCGATGCAGCTAACTGGAAGTAAAGAAAAGGAAAGACAAGTGCTTTAAGGCATTACAAAGGAATAAAGAAAATGAGATACGATAGATAAAGGAAAAAGGAAAAATGAAGAAAAGGGCAATTGCAATTTTAAGTAGTCTGAAATTTGAATAAGTCACAGAGGAAGAACATAAAAGCTTTTAAAAAAAAGGAGTCAGAGTTAGGGCAAGTCTTCTCACCATACTTGCAGCATCAAACCGAACTTCACCTTGTTTTGTTTTAAGCCTGCAACAGTTAGCAGACTGTTCCCAGATGAGGGAGGGAGGCTCGAGGGTTTTTATTGTGAGAGTAAGTCAGATGTCTTCTGGCCCAGAACCAGAAACAGTGGTCCTTCCACACCAACCTTCCACCACACTGGAAGCTTGTGCATAGATCTGAGATCTGAGACACGCTGTGATCTGTTCAGCTTTCTGACTCTTTAATACACCTTTATCAGCAGTCACTGTTCAAATTCCAACACTTGTGGCTACAGTTGTGAATTTAAGCTGTAGTTAGTAGTCAGGGTGTGAAGTAGTTTTTAGAACTGCTTGTTTCAAATCTGCTGTTTTTTATTAATTAGTCTATTTAAATTTAGATCTTCTTTGGCCACAAATATATTTATCTTTGTTTTGATGTAGTTTTACCCTTTTATTTTCCTTCAACCCTCCTGTTTTTATGTTTCAGTATTTCTATGAATGTCTTTAAGCAACATTACCAGAATGTGTGCAGATTAATTATGTTATCATGTTTTAAATGCAGGAGGGGAGATACATGTTGGCGACAGAGCAAAAGAGTTTCCATTCCTGTCTATCTGTTGTTTTGTGTCTTGTAACATTTTTCTTCTGAATCTCTATTATTGATGCAATATAAATTCCTCAACATGACATCATGTGGGATTGCTGACTTTCTTTTGTCCACAGTGTCCTTGAAGGAATTCTTACATGTCAAATGACAAGGAGAGTGCAGAGTGAGCAAGTTATGTGTCATACATACTGTGTGTCATTTATGCCATTTTATACACTTAGTGCACCTACCATACAGCAGCTGCCATTTTAGGACTGAAAATAATCTGTCCAACAGTATTAAAGGGACAGTTAAAAATCAAAAATACATATATTTCCTCTTATTAGTAGTGCTATTTATCAGTATAATTTGTTTTGGTGTGAGTTGCAGGATGTTGGAGATATCGGCCTTATCTCCAACATAATGGAACTACATGGCATTCAGCTTGTGGTGCGCCAAAAAAATTAATTTGAAAAACTACGAGGTCTGTGGATTATCTTGAGTAACCGGACCTGGGAAGAGTTTCATTGTATTCAAGAGAAGGAAGACATATCTAGCTGATATCTCCAACACTCTGCAATTCACACCAAAACAATCTACATTGACAAATAGCTCTACAGATAAGAGGGAGAAATATGTATGCCTATTTTTTTCATTTTGGGGTGAACTTTCCCTTTAAGAATAAAAGTATATTCAGTATTTTTCCTTTATTCTTTATGAAGAGATGAAACATTAAAGATCTGCTACCAGTCCAGTTTGACAACATGACACCATTTCCCAAAGAAAGTTAAAAAAAAAAAAAGAAACATTGCATGGCATGTACAGTAACAGTTACAAGAGGTTAATTGAGAAGTCAGTTACACTCCAGTCGGCTGCTCTTCTTTGATCGCTGTAAATTAGCTTGACTTAAGACATAGTGATGGGAGCCTTTGTTAGCATTATTTGAGACACAGGTCTCCGGCAGTGTGGCCTATTTATGCACTCTTATATAACAATGGTTGTAGTATAGTTATTCTATATTGTCTGTTTCAAGTATGCACATTGCCTGTCCTCTATTACAAACAACATTCATCAGGGTTACATTTTCACCTCATGTACCATAAACCCATCAGAAGTGGCACATCATTTAAAAAGCGGTATATTAAGACTATTTATTACGTAGCAAAACAATGTAACGTGTGTTTAAACAGCACAGATCAACCTGATCCACAACATGCAATGTGTTTTCCAACATAATAATTATGAGGATAATGAGTATTGTGAGAGTATCCATCCATCCATCATGAAATGTAATTCCTTAGAAAATGCTGCAGAACAAAATGCATAAAGGGAGTGTTAATGTACAGAGACCCATGTAGAGGTCTTTATTTTCATTCAGTCCGTCCAATGGCACATGACATCTGGTTATTTTGTCTGTTTTGTTCCCATCCATGTTGCATATTCAATTAATTTGGCACACAGATTAATTCAGATTGAGGCACTTTGCCCACCAGTGCTGTGATGGCCTGTTTTGGCTCACTGTTGACATGCTATTAATGTGAAATATCTCAATAAAAGGGTTTTGTGATTTTATGAATGTGTGTAAACGCTGCTTCATCTATTGTTCAGGTTATCAGATGTTCTCTTCATTCTGATATGGCACTTCCTGTTCACTTACAGCTGTTCTGCATCGGCTGATTTTACAACAGGTTAATGACAGTCATTCACTCCCTCTTAAATTGATACCATTCCTCGTTCTGAGTTGCTTGCTCACAAATTGGCTTGAATTGTATGTGAGGTTGGAGACACAGTGATAGAAAGTCCTCGTTAGTGTAAGACCCTGACTGTCTGTGCCATTTGCCTATTTTCAGTATGTGTGAAATGTGTTTGTTTCTAACTGACATCACTCATAAACCATTTAAGTAATTTTTTTTTTCTTTATGTTGCTTCAAGCTGTTTTTCAGAAGAAATGACACTAATGGTGTAATGATTGCATGTGCTGGCCATTATCAAACTGCCACCATGCACTTAAAGCTGTCTGAGTTTACACCCACCATTGTAATGATGAAAAATCCTTGACATGAGCTTCGAGGCTGCCCACCAGTTATCCGTTTCTTATGATTAATTGTGACAAGGCAGAAGCATCCATTTGGTGTACATACCAGCTAGTGCCCATGACCTTGAATAGATGAATACTGAGTGAATAATTATGAATAATTTATGGTAATAATTTGTTGTATTGTTTAATGCCTAGTGTTCATAGAGCATTTGCACTTAAAGTGTTTCCACCATATGTAGCCGTCCTTGTGGTTCTGGTGAGTAGTTTAATCAAACAAAGTTTTCCAAGAAGGGCAAGGAAGATTAATAAGGTCAGCCGTGATCTATGCAAATATGCATAACATGACAGCAATATAGTGGTTCAGTTGTTTTAACTAATTTACAGTGTCATGCAGTGTGCCGGATGCACAGACTCTGAGGAAAGTGACCGGTTTAGTATTAGTTGCATGTGTCAGATGACAGATGCATGAAGCAAAACAAAGTAACAGTGTGTTTATTACACTTAATAGAAACAGATGGCAGGCATCAAACCAAGTCGAAATGTATTGACTTCAAACTGTTTGGTTTATTATTGAAAATGCAATGTTTTTTTTACTTTACAATCAGGGCTTTTCTTTCTTAGCAGAGCACAGTAGTGGAGGAAATATTCCGATTCTTTACTTAAAGTGTCTGTAGTCAGTATTTTTATAATGACATTGCCTCAAATGACAATGTGAAAACTACACTGAATGGGTCTCTTGTAATGATGAACCTGCAGAGAATTACCAGCACCTCCCCTCGGCTTTATTGAGCTTTATAATGAAATCAGCTTCTCTGTTTTGGTTCACTGTCACCGCTCTCATAGCGTCGTTTTCAGATGCAGCAGGCAGCTGTTTTCAACCAAAAAGCCCCAAAAACCCACTGTACACTATGTTCTCAGAGAGTAGAAAAACACAGTTAGAGACTAGCTGGTGAATATAGTGGAGCGTTTAGCAGCAAGGTGCTAAATGCGATGTACAAAGGTGTTTCCAGATGGCGCCAGATGTCTGTGGAGGGCTGTGAGCAGTGTTCATTTATATGTTGTTTTTAAATTTCATAGGTTTTAGACTCAATTATACTGTAACCGTCTTGATCGTCATAGAAACTGCGTTCCGGACAAAGTCAGTTTTCAGGGAACACTGAGGGAAAACATTTTTGATATGGCAATTAAGTTTTGACTACCAGGCTTCGTCAACGGCAAGCAACAAGCTGACGCTGGCAGCAACTCACAGGTGAAATACAGGATTGATGTCCTAACTGTGGAAAGGTGCTAATGCTAATGCTAAAGCAATTACTTGGGATTTTTGTGATCTATTTGTTATGAAAAAGTTTACAAAAGCATGCACATCCAAACGATTAAACTAGGTGCTGGACAGGAGAGCAAAGAGCACGATGCTCAAAATGTCACTGTGGTGGTAATTAATAAATATATGTTCATGGTAGCATAATCGAGTGTGTGGACTCTATTTCTATGTCTTTTTTGATATATTTGTCCACATAAAATGTGGAAATGTCACATCAGAAACGTATGATCTGGCCGTATAGGGAGTGACTCTGACATTCCACTGGTGTGCAATGGATGCTGCTTGAAGGAAATGTGTCCCACAGATGTAATTGATAGTTAGATACGTGGAAAGATCCTGATGTTTTCTTTAATCTGAGTGGATTTCACTTTATATAAATGCAAGGAGCTTGTTGCCTAAACTTGAGGAGATCAAGCACCTTACTTCTAAAGTTGCTGAGATCGCAGTGTCAGAGATGTGGCTCGATAACTCCATTGAAGTTGCAGAAATTGAGCTCACCGCTTCACTTTATTTTGCAGAAGCAACGTTGCTGTAAATAGGTTCTTAGAAACGTGTGCGCACCACAATGGCATGTTGGCTGTGACTTTATTCGAGGTGTCCACATGTTTTTAACACTGCTAGCATAAAGGCAATTATTTTTCAAAATATCTTGTAGTATATAAGCTGAAACCAGCCAATTTACATGTATATGAACGATCTACTGTTTCAAAATATATTTTTAAAAGTGTGTTAGCTGTCAAAGCCATTTTTTATGCAATACCTAAAAAAAATAATTAACTGTGAATAAAGCCTGTATAGGTCAACGCTGGCTCAGTAACATATTCTGTACTTAAAATGTCTGTCACACTTGGTGTCCTGTGGGGAGTATTTCTCCACTATTTCTGATTCACGTCTCGGCTTTGATGGAGCACTGTGATAGAACTGGATTCCCATACGGCTGTCTCCTCTGACCCTGCAGTGGCAGTAGGAAATGACAGTCTGAGTAATGCTATTCATCCAGTGTGGTCCATTGGATTGAAGGCTCGGCAATGGCATTGTGCAGTAAGAAAACAATAATCTGTCTTTAATATGAATCCTTTGTCACCCGTTCTGTCCCGGGGACTATGCAGGGCGAGAGCTCGTCGTGTCGTAACCTCCTCTTTTTTTTTTAGACCCATTTTCCCAAAATGCTTTCCAGAGAATGCTAAAGATATGCAAATTTAGGACTTGGCATAGATTCATGTTAAATGGAAATGTTCACAGGTGCTGACATTTTGGGCAGTGTAGCGTGATGATCATTATGGAGTACATTCACTTTATGTTTGGCAGTTGTTCGCTCTTCGATTGCTGTTAAGGATCATTTTGAACACTGCAGAGTGAAATGTTCAATTTAATCCTCATATCTCACAAACACACAACATTTCACAATACAATACATTTCACTTTCTTGTCACTACTTTTTAGGTCTGCAAGGGCCACGAGTGCCAAGTACCATACCAGGCGTATTGAGTATTTTTAACCATTTACTGAGTCTGTGTTAAACTATACTACAGGCCCACGAGGGGAGAGCTGACTGTGTCTTTTTTAGTACACAGTCCTCATAGCAGCATCAGGCGTATACGGTAGACATGTATTATTTCATTATTTATCGAATGCTGCTGAGAAAGCAGCTGCTTCCTGGGTACAATTCTAGTTACCGTTTTTGTATCTGGCATGTGAAATATTAATGTTGTGTGCCGCATATCGTGTAATAAAAAATATTCTAGGTTTGGAAAATAGTAGAAAGCACAGTACCTGTTGGCTGGGTGAGCAGAATGTTGACAGTCCTCATCTGATTGCCATTCTGGGGATTTTGCTGTACACCAGGAGCTCACAGTTACATTGTTGTGAAGAGCATGCTCCTAAAGTTTTTCTGAGAAAATCAGGTTTTCAAAACATGGTGGGTGTATTCTATTATGTTTTGCCTCATGTCCTATTGTCAGTAGTAATTTCCAATTCCCAGTGTGCACTATGGTCAATGTTGCTGTTGACAACAGTGTTGGTCTGGTGAAGATATAAACCACCATTTGATACCAGTCGCTGCGACTTTTAACCTGACAAAACAGGTTAAAAATGGAGAGATTTTATACCCACCCGTGAATGCTGCCCAGTGTATTCGGTAGAGTGCAAACACATTTGAGTAAATGTGTTTGGACACCTTGACAGGCTTCATGTTGTGTCAATGTGCAATAGAATAAGATGACATATAACCAACAAATACAGTTTTTAGGAGGACAGACTTCACTGTAACCACAGTAGGGCTGACCCAAATATTTCAAAGCTTTGACCGCTTCCATGGTCGACGTCCAAATCAGTATTTGAATGCTTTTTAAAAAAATTTTTTTTTACTACATACGCATGACACCAGAAATCCCAAAAGTAATAGTAATCCAACATTATTCATTATGCATTAACATTAATTATTGTTAGTTAATATTCAGACGGATAGTGCTGTTTGTTGTGTGTAGTTCCAGGGGGTGCATGCATGTGTAGATGCAGCGTTGTCCCAGATACTGAAATGTGGGGGAGATTGATAGACAGACAGACAGAACACGTCACTTAGGTTTCTTATGCCTGCTTGCTTTTTGTGGTTGTAAATAGAACTTTAGACCCTAATTCCATTTTTCCCCCATTGTCCACAGACAGAAGGGAAAGGACAAAAGAGTAAGAGTGATAGAGAGAGAGAGCGATACAAGCCTCAAACAGCTGTGCCTCCCCCTGCTGATTTTGACAGAAAATCATTCATGTGTTCCAAAAATATTTAGTCTCTGTTACGATCTCATGTTAGCACAGCCGTTACCTGCTGAGACAATGTTTCATTTTCTTTAGCAGGATCTGTCTGGTCTCTCTCCCATTCAAACAGATTTCCATCAACCAAAAACCGTTTATTAAATGAGGTGGGTCTAAGATGATGACTGACAGAGGACAGTCATGTTAGAATGTAGTTATGGAATGTGCCTCATGTTAGAATGTAGTTACGGAATGTGCCTCATGTTAGAATGTAGTTATGGAATGTGCCTCATGTTAGAATGTAAATATGGAATGTGCCTCATGTTAGAATGTAGTTATGGAATGTGCCTCATGTTAGAATGTAAATATGGAATGTGCCTCATGTT
>JAOVVB010041347.1:0-29923 GCA_028570985.1 Heterobranchus longifilis
CATCTTGTAATATTGCAAACAGAGTCTGCGCAATAGTTATGAGACACTATCAAAAGGCCCATCTGCTAACATGGAGGAGGCGGGACTTATGAGCTATACTGCAGCCAGCCACCAGAGGGCGATCCAGATGTTTCCAGATGTTTTGGCTTCACTTTTGAGGAGCTGTCAAGCCGCCCATCTTTATATACAATCTGTGGATTAAACAAACACGGCGCTAAGAGAATTCAACTTAACTTTCATGAGATAAAATAAATGTTGGACTTTATTGATGAAAACACATTACAAAAGATCAGATTAAGAAATTATATTGAAATAAATATTGCTTAATTAAGTGGAATTAAACAATAACTAAGGAAGTTATGATAATGTGATATTTATTTAAAACTGTACGCTACCTTGATTGCACGGTTGTATTTGTAATCAGACCTGTAATGTTGGCAATGGGGCTGCAAATGAACAGATGTACAAACTAACATAACACAGCCAGGAATAATAAGCTGCAAAAGCTGCTTTGGTTAAAAGGAACACATAAACAAGTTACAAACAAACAGGAAATTAAAGCTGAAATTCATTGGGGTTTTCAAACGTCATATTCTACCAGTCGTACAAGGTTTTTTTTCTTTTTTAATCAGAATTAATGTGTTTAAAATTTCCATCTTATTTGATACACGATCGGGAATGAGTTACTAAACCGTCAAAAAGCTCCGCAGACTGAGGACAGTACATCTGTATTCGTGTTTTATAGTCTCTGAACATTTGCAGTTTCTCAGACATAAATAGAAGGACGTGTCCTTCTGTGGGGACTGCTCGTCCCTTCAGGGAGCAGCAGGTAAGAGTATAGAACATGACAGCCAATCACATGATGACAGGCCTGAACATAAATCTCTTGAAGCCCTTCACTAACTTATATTTATATCTGACCTATAAAACCAGTGGCAGTCTCTCCTGAGAACTTAACTTGCACAGCACAGTGTTTTGCTTTAAAAAAATTGCACAGACTATTTTGTTTTCCAATTTAGCAGAATAATAAGTATCTGATAATCACAGGTGATCTGCATCATCCAACACCATATATAGACAATCCTTTTAGCAATACAAATATGGTCTCAGACTTTTTCAGGTGCCTTCAGTGAAGTCCATTAGGAATAAACGGCACAAACTGCAGTCGAGCTGTTCACTTTAAGTGCAGGTTACATTCAAAGTCTCACAGTCAGAGAGACACTGTTTTAGTTCATTAGCACTAAAGAAAAAGTACAGCTGAGGCTGATGGGAATGTTGCTAATTTTGCAGATATTTGGTGATAAAACAAAGCAATTTAAAAAAAAATTGAAAGAGGGACATGAATATTTGTAATTTTAAAGATAATTTTTTTGGGCCATTTTGCCTTTATGATAGTACAGCTTGAAGACTGACAGGAAAGAGGGGAAAGAGAGAGAGAGAGAGAGAGAGAGAGAGAGAGGATGACATAGTATAAAGAGCGACAAAGTCTGCATAAGTAGGAATACGGGGTGGATGGATGGGTCAAAAAAACACACGACTTTCACGCAGGACACCACTGTTTGTGTCCCATGTGAAACCAAAAGTCAACACTTATTGTAATGTAGTGTCACATACTTAACTTACGTACATAACAGCCATTTAATGGGCTGATCACATAAGATACAGCATGTCATGCTAAAGCACCAGCCTTCCCATCTTTTGGATTCCTGGATGATTTTGGTGCAAATCCTCTTGTCACATATTTGGCCCAATTCCTCAACGACCAGTGTGGTTTATTACCAATGTCTGCATAAACATACATATACACAATGCAGATAATCTGCAGTGAATTATTATGCAATACTGCATTAAAACACATTATGGTTTACAGTCTTCATTCTGCCAGACAATTACACAACACATTAGTGTAGGCAAAGAATATTAATGCTAGATAGAGGCAGTCTAATGATATGATAATTAATCCTCCAAGAGCTTATAATTGAATTTACTTCATTTCTTATTACAACAGATAAACCCTCCTTTGTCAGGTACTAGTAATTTATCACACCTTATCATTTGTAATTTCACAGGAACACTTTAACCTTAAGTGTGTAGTACTGTAATGTAAGCATTTTAGCAGTCATTTAATTGGTTTATTTTGACAGTAGTGAGGTCACTTTTACAGTACTTTGATCGCCTAATACGTAACCTCTTACCGTGGGTACATAGATTATGAAAAGCCTTGAGATTTAACTGCAGAGGCTCCGTTTGATTTAAGAACCACAAGTTGCTGCGAATGCTTGTTCACAGCAGGAAAATGGAAGTAAGCCATTTGAAGCTTAAAACGATTTACGCCATCCTCGCTGTTATCTGCTTCCATTTTTTTTCTCCTGTGTTTTAAGCGCTCACTCAATGAGAAAAAAAGACACCTTTAGCAAAATAAAATGAGCATACGCCGAGCTAGAAACTCAGTGACAGGTGACACGAGAAGGTGCTCCGCTTTGGTTTCCAAGCTTTGATCTTTGCTCCGCAGAGACTCTTTTTAGATGTACGCTTCTTGACTAACCTTCAGTGGGCACAGTCAGGAGTGGTGATCTTTGCTCCATACCAGACTCATTACTGTCAGACTCCCTTTGACTTCTTTTTAATATAAAGAGAGTTGATATCAGAGCTGTCTCAATTTTTATTTATCGTCATTGTTGTGTGCGCTTTTGCCTTAAAGTGTCTCATCAAAGGATTTCTCTCGAGACCTCAAAATAATATGCCTTTGCTTCATGGTGTGGAAACTTTGTAAAGGTCTGGGGTCTCATTTATAATTGTGTACGCACAAAACGCAGCCTGAGAGAGCGTATCCCACTTCCCACACAAAGGTTGTGATCTATAAAAACAAACTTGATGTTGAAATGTGCCTACGTTTAAGGAAATGTGGTACGCACACTTTGGAGACAGGTGAAATTGGCGACGCAGACGGTGAGGTGATGAATTGAAGCCAGATTGGAGACATTAAATGGCATCATTATGCGTATAATGATGCCATTTAATGTCTACAATCTGGCTTTCTCACACATTTAATTTCACTTCATATCACACGTTACTTATAGATCCACTTTATCATAAACATTCAAACCAGCAGTGTTATTTGCGATGGTGTTAGTGAGCAGAGTCGCAGAATTTACCGATGGAGGTGTCGCATGTCATCGCATCGCACAAGCAAGAAAAGCGGTAAAAATTATCACTGCAGATCAGAGCAGGAGCCGATAAATACCTGTGACTACGGCGGAGTCATTTGTCCCATAAATAAATGCAAATTGTAACCTTTAGCACTAAAATCAAAAGCCAGATGATAGTGGGTGTTAGTGTTTTTTGGCTAGTGGGAAAGGGGCTTTAATGAAATGCTATTTGTTTAAAATGCACACATTAGTAAAGTCCTGAGAAACACATTATTCCACATGACTGACACTTAATATATTTTTGAATTGTGACACCATTTAGGTCAAATTGCAGCATGTACTCAAGTGATGAAAACCATTGCCTTTTTAAACTTACACTGTCATAAAAAACACTAAGTGGGTACTCAATCACAGGACTCATTTTATACCTGCTGAACTGATGAATCCACACAAATGCCTGCCAACACACACACACACTCACACACACATACTATTTATGGATCCTGCGGGAATCTCTAATTTACGATGAGTAATTTAGGGTAGTAATATTGAGAAAAGTGCATTAACATCTTTAATGTTTGGGTATGTGATCTTTATACCAATCCATCCATTTGCTTGCTTGCTTATCCAGTGCAAAAAGGGGAAAGGAGTCATTTTTTCCAGCGGCTTGTTGAATTTCCAGAGGTGTTTCTAGGCCAGCTGGGAGACGTTGTGTCCTGGGTCTGCCCTGGAGTTTCCTCCCAGTGAGCCAAGCCGCCTCGGGGGAATCCTTACACGATGCAGAGGAGCAGCATTTTGACTCAACAGCCCTTATAGGTCATTGAGCTCCTCGCACATTTATGAGTGAGTCAAGCTGCCGTATGGATAAACCTCATTCTTCCTTCTTGTATTACCTGTCTATTTCTTTTACTTTCTGCACAAACCTTGTGATCAAAAACTGACCTGTGCTTTGTGACTAATCTTGAATGATTACAGCCACTGCACCCAATTTCATGCTCCTTTTTTACATGATTCATGACACATGTAATGAAAAACTGTCCAATAAGGCCAAAGGGACAACATCATCTTCACACCATGTGTCATAGTCTTTGAATCTCAGCAGGGATTTAATATCCTGTCAGCGTACTTCACAAAGAAGAAAGGGAACAAAGCACATCCCTGTCAGATTATAACAGCTAACTTAACATTTGCTGCATTATATCTTTAAAGGAATAGTTCCACATTTTGAGGAATGCTCTTATCAGCTTTCTTGTCAAGAGTTAGATGAGAAGATCAATACCACTCTCATATGTGTACAGTAAATATGAAGCTACAGCCAGTACCTGGTTAGCTTAGCTTAGCATTGTGGGTTAGGGTTAGGGATGACCCCAAATAGTCGACTATTCGATCTAAGGAGCCTGATTCGACTGCCAATCTCACAGTCGAATCATTACAGTCTGTCTATCGATTTCCTCCGTTTCAGTACTACGGACAGCACTGCACCTAAACACGCATCCCCTAGACACAACAAACAGCGCCGTCTATTCTGAAACAACAGCTAAGCCATAGTCACATGTATGTCAGCCAATAATTTAGTTGTTTTTGCTCTATAAGGTCAGCCGACCAAACAACAGAGACAGGAAGTTATTGCTACTGGCCAACCCCTTTAAAACCCCGTTTTTTGTACTGATTAAACAAGATAGCTGTTTCCCAGTTGAAATAGTGAAAATTAATGATCACATTTCTAAGAACAAACTATTTATTTAAGGATTCTCTGCTGCAAGCAGATTAGCAAATATAATTAAAAACAGAGAATTAAAAGAAAGTCAAAACCTCAAAGCACTGTTTCTCAAGAATTTGAAGATAACTCTTACTCTGAGTATATAACCCTTGAATAGCTTGCAGAGGTGGATCTAGAACGGTAATACTATTTTAGCCCTTTTCCCAACCCACTCAGCACACATACTATAAGACAGGATTAACACACTCCCTTGGCCCTGATTTTATCTCTTAAAGTCTGGTCTATTCTTCCGTGACCAGGACAAAATCTACATTTTTTCCCTCTTGAATCTGAGGCTTTGCCATCAGGCAGAGTCTCCTCTCGGGAAGGCCAAAGAGGAAGAGCGGTGTAATCCCTTATGGATTCTAATGGATAGCTGAAGAGATATGAGGTGAAATGATGGAATTAATTCTAGCGCTGCTTGTTAACAAAAGGTTGTCATGTACTAGCGTCACAAATGCAGATATCTTCCATACTAGTAGAAAGTCTGATTGTGTGCATGCAGTAAATTGTATTATTTTAAAGGTGATCCAATTGCAGTTTTAGCTATTTCTTCATCTGTTGATTTTAAAGGAAGTTACTGTGGACTTACATCATCATCAGTCAATGCAGTCAACATGCTAGATGATGAGAACAACTTTCCTCTCAATGTACTTCATCTTCTGCCACCCACTCAGAAACTGGATAATTGATGAAGCTACCAAGCTAAAGACACATGAGTTTGTGCAATTTTGGGCCCCCTGAATCCTGCACTGTCCCCCATTTTGATACATGATGACAAAAACACTGGAGCTTCACACCAGACTGGGGGAATATCTGTATCCACACAGTACAACAAACTGTTATTGTTGCTGTTGGTGCAGACGTAGGACTTCCCGTTTGTGTTGGAAAAATGAAAAACAGCAACTGACTCTTTGATGAAAAAGGCTGTCAACAAAACTTTTATTTTCTCTCAGTTTTTCTGCACTTCTTTGCCAGTTTTGATTTTTTTTTTCCTGAAGGCACAGCTGATGTAATGGCAAGGAAAATTTAGTTTAAGACAACAGGCATTTTTAAAACAACTGCTGCAGCCTCACATGTTGTGTGTTCATGTGGGTGGCTACAACGTCATGATGGAAGAACTTTTATTCCAACAAAACTGTTGGAATGTGTGTATGTGTATGTAAAATGTATTAAGTACAATTATTTTAGTTTGGCATGATGACAATTTTGTGGGAGCCGTTGGCTGTAAGGCCTCAGGCATTTTCCAGTTTTTGCCAACACAAAGATAAATAATTTACTATAATGTTTTATTTTCTAATCAGAAATCTCAAACAGGCCTTTGAAAATGTGAGGACCAGTGAAAATGTCCTCACTTTCCAAAAATGTCCTCACTCTGTTAGTTAAAAACCGGTCCTCACTATGTTGCAAATACAAGAACACACACACACACGCACACACGCACACACACATCAGATGTCGTACCTTTAACCTACAACCCAACTAATCTCTTGATTGGCAGCTTTCACACGACAGAGTTAATTTAAAGGTGTTTCTAATTGCTTTTAAATCACATCACAGTCCAATTACATCAATGCCCTCCTCACAGTTTATGTCCCTGACGAATCACAGTGTTCACCTGAACTCTCACTCTTCCTCGCTGCAGGGCTACAGCTTTCGGTGATGCTGCATTTACTTGAGATGCCCCCAGACTCTGAAACAGTCTCCCTAGAGATTTGAGGGTGTTCACTTCTCTTTCAGTCTTTAAAAAAAGAAACTTCTTTGTTCAACTTTCTTTCACCCAGGACCTTTTACTGCATTTCCTCATCCACAGCATGTGTGATTAGTCATTTGTTTTTCTTTTTTTTGTTCGTCTAGACTCATATTATCATAACTTCTAACTGATAATAATTCTTATGATCAATTCTAATGTCTAACCTTAAAACTGCACTTTACAGTCACTACCTAACAACAGACACAGTTAGTCAGGGGTGAGTTTCCCTGAGACTAATGCTCTCTTTTTCACAAACACCCTGATCACATCACAGTCTGATCTGCTGGAGCGGTTGGGGTTAAGGGCGTTGCTCAAGGGCACCTCAGCGGTTTATCCTGCCGGCCTGGGGGATTGAATCAACGACCTTGCAGTCACAAGCTCGCATCTCTAACCTTTAGGCCACTAAAAGCCTATGTGCAGAAATATATACTATTAATACATTTCAATTCATGCAGAGAATATTTAACCTGGGACAACAAAGAAAGAGAAAATGATTCACTGTTGCAATGTTTTTTAAATAGTCAGAAGACGTTCACTCGAAAGACAACATAACATGCGTAACGTGCATCCCCCCCGGATGGTCACAGCAGGAATCGACAGCATTGTGTTTACAAATCACTGGAAATTGTCATGCAAATAAACAGGCACGGTAGGTGCTTTACTATTAGCCTATTAGCTATTTCTGGAACCTGAATATACAAGAAAATATAAATGTACACATAAAAAAGTGGCACCAAAAAGTACCATATTTAGAGCTCCCCCTAATTCTTTCAAATGAGGCTTTCTGGGGAGCTCCAAAGGAATGATCCATGGTCTGAATCTGTAAATAGCCAACTGTTTGCTAACAAGTTCGCCATATGGGCTGCTAATTAGTTGTGTTTATAGCTTTCCAGTTTTCAAAACAATCAGTTAATGCAGGATTAAATATTAGACTTTGCCTTAACCTTGCTCCTCCTATTATTTCTGGACTAAAAGTTAAACTGGAGTATTATTTTGAGCTGCATCAATCAGATGTTTACTATTTGTCAAACAGATCATATTAGTTTAGTTATATGTTTTTCATTTATACTGTTTGTGTCTCCTTTAGTCTTACTTTTATCCCCTTACCATATTTACTTTGTTGAAATGGCTAAAATTGTAAAGTTGTATTCTGAGCGCTTAAACATACATTCTAGGGAAACAGGAAAAAGCCTCAGCAGGGGTTGTATTAAGTGGGATATGACAAAGATGGTATTTGACATTGAAGCATTAAAAAAATTAAATAAAGATGAGTGTAGCAGAGGAACAGGGTGTAGCAGTAGAAACAGACTATAGAGGATGTACAGTATAGAACATCAGAGACATTTTACACTGCTGACCAGATTTTCTCGCCTTCCGTTCCTTAATGTGACACTCGGAAGATGACAGCACGTGATGAATGAGCAGCACTAACCTCTGTCTTCCCTACCTGATACCCCTCCTGGGTGTCAAAGCCATGTCCTCCCCCTTTACTCTAAGCTGCCATCTCTTCCCCTCCCCCCCCTTGACAATATTCACTGGCCTTTAGGTTGCCATGGTAACAGCTAGTAGGAGCTAATAGGAGGGCAGTCATTGATTTGATTTGCGGAAGATGAATATAGACATAGCATAAACTCCACAGGGGATAGAAGGAGGAGCCTGATATGAAGTAGCTGAGATGATGGGGGCGGGGCTGACTCAACTTCCTCACTGTCACCAAGATGAAAAATATTGGTTTGTAATTCAATAAATCATGGAACAGCATCTGTTTAATATTTAATAGTATAAAATTAGACTTCTATGTTTAATGCAAGGATGTAGACTAATGTGAGGGAGGAAGTGCAGCTGCATGCTGGCTTTATAGGAAGCTGTGACATGTATTCCAGTTAAATGAAAATTACCTTGTTGTAATATGTATGTGTATTATAATAACTATTTATAAATAAGTATTATTTACAGTAGCCAGAGAGTACAATGCAAACATAACCTCTTCACCACTCTGCCAACATTTACATTAAAATAAATGCTGCAAATTAATAGAATACAGGTTATTAGCTTGCATGGTCACTTACACCCCCTTTTCCTTTTGTCATTTTGGCCAATGGGAAAGCTTCTTCAGAAAACATGTTTATGTCATTAATTAATTAATGTTCATTGTTTTAGATCACTTCATTTCCAGCCTTTGTGTGATTTCCCGCTCGTTTTGTTTGTCTGCCCCTCCCTGATGAGTTTCACCTGCCCCTCGTTAGCACTGCAGTCACCAGACTTCCTGCTCACCTGTACTCACGTGCTTTTGTTGCTGAATGTGTTTTGTTTGCCTATTAGCAAATCTCACATTCAGGTGTGTTCATTAGTTTTAATTATTGGAAACCTTTATTTAAAATTAGATATTTGTGCAAAACCCTGCATTGCATTCATTCTTTTTAAAATTGTAGCAATTTGGTTAATGTTACTACAGTATGGTTAAGGCAGACTGATCTCACAGAAATGACCACGAGCTCTTAACTCCAATTAGATGGTGGTGTCACATATTGAGTTAAAATTACGTGTTCCCACCACAAGAACAATGTCAGTGGAAACTCTGTTAGGATCCTTTGTCATGGTGGACACACAAAGTGCAGGTTCACCCAGATGATGATACCATGACGTTTTTTTCTAACCTTAATGACTCTTTTCAGTGCCTAAACCTAAAGGAAGTGACTGAAATGTGACTGTTTTCTAAGGAAACTCATGGAAGTGTAGATATTTTTTTATTATGTGGTGGGAACATGTCATTGTACACAATATGTGGCACCACCACGTAATTCAGTGTTAAGAGGTCGTGGTCATTTCACAGATTTCTGTGAGATCAGGTTGGGTTAAGGTTAGGGAAATATTATGTTTATGGCAAATAAAATATCATAAAGATATGGTCAAGGTTAGGCAAATAAAACATTTAAGGTGAGGGACAGATTGTGGTGGCGTCTCTTGAATGAAAGTCTGTGCTACATGTGCATTCATCACTTCAATCTCCACACTTGTACTCTCTGCCTCGCTGCAATGTAGACATTGTTTTCGGTATACGGGGCTGAAAAATATACTGCTGAATCTGCTGTATAAATGGATTTAAAAGATGAACTTCAGAACAAAGCAGCAGCAATAACAAAACTCAGTATCTGAATTAGATTCAGTGTATCTAAAGCACTTTTTGATGACATGAATTCTGCTGCCTATAGGATGATGTGACCCTTCTCAAATCCAGCTTCAAAGAGTTCAATCCCAAAAACTTCCCGAAATCCCAAAAGCTTTAAATTACCATAGAAATGACAAATCATCGCTGAAATCTCCTGCAGCTTTTTTCGCCCAAAAGTCCTGAGCACATGAAGTGAATGTTGGAGTGATTTAGCCCACGGTCACAGTCTGATCATGCCTGTGAGGCAGCCGCCTTCAAAGGAAATCGCAGCTGAAGTTTAGGTAATTAGATAGAAGAGCTATCTACAGCAGGCATCATCATACAGTATGTGCTGTTGAAAGCCGGCGTTGTCTCATCTCCTCTCTCCTTCTCCTCTCGGTAACACATATCAAAGGGAATTTCAAGGGTGATTTAAAGTTAAAGTGGATCCTTAAAAGCGAGTGCCAGTGCTCTTCAGCTTCATGTGTTTCACTTTTGTGCCCCTACGACGACGTGGTTCATTAGTGCAAGATGTGCTATGGCCTCCGATAGCCAGAGATCAGAGAGAATACACACAAACTGTACATGTGATGTGAACTAACAGTTATTTAACATCAATGCACTGCACCATTAGTAACACATTGGGGGGAAAAAAATGTTTTGAAAGGACCCAACTTTGTTGTGTTATTTGATGGAATGTAACTAAGAACGTTTACTCAAGTATTGTGCTTAAGTACAATATTGAGGTACTTTATACCTATTTAGACAGCTTTAGGCCTAGTCCACACAAACACATGTAGACTATATTTTTGAAGACAGGTTTTTTTCCTCCTTCATTCTAAAAAAAAAAATCCTGTCCACACAAGCACTGTTCAAGCAATCTCCATCCATATCAGTGGCGATATATCCCTAACACTGAAGCCATGTTGACCAATCATGCAGAGAAGAAGAAGATGTTGGCCAATCAGAAGCCTGAAAAAAAGATATTGCCGAAAGACTACCAGGCTGCAACGGTGCATCGATGGCTTTGTAGTGCATTCTGATGCATCTCCGAGAGTAACTGTACATTTATGTGTAAACATGTGAAAAGCAAGGTTAGAACCAGCATTATTTTTGGCCACATCTGCCATTGCACAAACTGTCGCCTCATTTGTAATCTCTATAAACAGATTCTGCTTCAGGCAATGGGACAAGATTTTGGAATTGGAAGCACATTGGTTTTCATTTGTAGTCTGAGTAGTTCTGACGAATCACGTTTGAGCGGGGGTGGGACTTGCTTCGGTTGTATCAGGTAAACAGTGTGGGAGCTGCTGCTCCTGTCGTTAGTGTCTCTTCCCCTTCCTGCCTGTCCAGGTATTTTTAATACAGGTAGACACACACACACACACACACACACACACACCGTGTAACCAATCAGAGAGCCCGGATAAGCAGCTACACTGTGAAGGACTGAGTGAGCAAGCTTGGTTAACAGCACTTTGTGTAACACTGTCGTGTGTCTGAGTATAAATGGCTGTATCCACAGCTCCTCTATACTGAGAAATACAGAGAGCTTTCCCTGGCAGCAATAAGCTGAATCAGCATTGTGTGAACTCATTTCGCAGGAGCTTGAATGTAATGAACGTTGATTTGTATCTATGTCCCGCACTCATTAAAGATGAACACATTAAAGACGGGCTTAAATGGAAATTCAAGAGTATTTAGCTTCCGTATTTCAGAGTAAAACAGGCTAGGCAGGCGGGACATAACATTGGGAGCAATTTGATTTGATCGTTGAAAAGTGGGCGTGTCACAACAAGCATGGCACCCACTGTGTTGCTAGGTAGAGAACTGTTACAGCAGCTCTGTGCAGCGAACAGCTGCAGATTGATTGACAGGTGGATGTTGTGATATTATTGGTTGAAATCGGTTAGTATTATCTTACATAAGCATGTGCCATTTTTTGTTTTACGGGAAGAAAAAAATAATGCATTTTGATATATAAAAATTTTCATATATTGATTTGTATATATTGTTAAATAGGTGCACGACATGAGCAGAGATGTGATCTAAAATAGTTGAAAATGCATTTTCCATTTCAGCTCGACTGTAATGCGTCAATAATTATAATCCCTTGATAAAATATAAGATTCTGAAACGGGCCATTCTGCATAATGAGCAGCCTACTTTTACTTTTGTATATTTTAAGTATATTTTGATGCTAATACTTCTGTACTTTTACTTAAGTACGATTTTGAATGCTCGGTTGTACTTCCGACAGTATTTCTACACGGTATTGGTATTGTTACTGTTACTTTCACTGAAGTAAAAGCTCTGAATTCATCTTCCACCACTGTTTGTTTGATAGAAAAGTGGAATAAATCCACAAACTGATTGTCAGTGGGATAGCTTCTGTTTATTCATGAGCGTGAAAACACAATAGTCTTGGTTTACAAGTTTCTTTACTTTACTGACGTTATTTCGTACTCATTTGCAAACCACCAAAACAATTTGCCCTTCAATTCCACTGCTGGGCAGGGCACTCAAAAATGCTTCTGTTTCCATCAGTAAAGTGCACTCAATATCTCATTCTGGAGGTAATTTCCCCAAGGATGTGATTCTCTTTCCCTCTTTCTCTCGCTCTCAAACACACACACACGCACACACCCTCTACATGCATGCATGCATGCTTATGTGCTTTATTTATCTTTGTGCTGAGCTAACACCCCGCTGTGTCTCACTTGTTTCTTGTGTCACGATGATGAAAGGCACCTGCTGTTCTCAGCAGAAACCCCTCTCCACCCTATGTTACTGACATCCTGCCTGCATTATTCACAAGTTGAGTGGTAAGTCAGTCACTTCTCGGAGAGTCTCAACTTTCGTGACATGGGCTGACGGCAAATGCAGGACAGCCGAGTGGATCCATACCCTTATGTGACCTTTCATAGAGAGAAAATAGGGCAATAATGTGGATGACTTTATGTTCACCTTGTGGAATGTAACAATTACTCTCCCCCTGCTGTCTGAGATAACCCTATTTCAGACTGTATGAAATGCTTTTCCAATAATTGTATTAGGTGCCCTGTAACTTAATTACTTTGTTGTGATGTAGTGCAGAAATTGCAGCACAGAACTTAAGACTCACCATTTCTAAAGCAAGATTCACTGCGGGCTGTTTATTTTTTGTCAGAATCTGTTGTGGAAAGAAGTGCAGATGTGTTTATGAAAGGCTGTACACAGCGGCTCACTCCTGAATCAGCATTTAATGAATGTGCTTTTATAGCCCGCAATGTAATATTTAATTTGCTGGTCTTGTATGGTTGTAAATAGAAAACACTTCTGTATTTTGTACTTGTTTTTCTACTGTAACTCTGGCAAGACTGATCCGATCAGGCTGATTTTCGGCTGCGGACTCAATGACGAGGTGTACCTCGTGTGGACTTCACGGTGTGTTCCTCACCTCCGTGTTACAAGAGAAAAGGTCCGTGTTGCAACCATCTCCCCTCCCCCACATCAACACAATACTCACAAACAAAAGTAATTTCAGGGCGTTTTCATAATTTTCATACCATGCTTGAGTACGATTGCCCCTCTCTCCACTCTCATCTCTTTGCTTTCACATTAGTAATGTTGTTCCGTACCTGAGTCCACCTGCATCATCATTTACGTCACATTTGTTTATGTTGTTGCTGCAGGGTAGAGAAGTGCAGAAATCGCAAGATCCCACACTCATACAACAGAGTCGACTTGTGCGTTATACTAATCTTTATATTTTGGATGTCAAGAATGACCCTCTCGCCTGCCTTCCTGATGAGATTGGTGCGTGCTGCGAGGATCAGCAGATTTAGAAGGAAACCAGTTGAAAAATGTCTTACTCGAAAAAAAGAAAAAAAACTGTGTGTTTACATTCGGCAGCAGCAGCACTGACAGCGTTTCTCAAACTACCTGAATGTACAAACAAAAAAGCTGCTAAAACATGTAACAGCTGTAAGCCTTTTTATTACAAACTTTAGTCCCCTGGCGTGTTTGTAACTTTTTTCGCAGCTCTTTTTTGGCCATAACCCAGCTACTGTGTGTTTTCACCCTCTCACTGAAGTGCTTTAAGTCACACATAGCCTACTCTCTCATACTCATACTATACACAGTTATATTAGTATGCAATTGGGGCACCGTTGAAGAGTCTTCCTGGTTTGATTGATAGCAAACGGGAGACAGATCATAATAAGTCGGTGCGTGATTTTTTATTTTTTATTTAATTCTTTCCAGTTGTGACTAATACCTGCTCAAAAGACAAAAATAAGAAAAGTTTTGAAAAGTTTTGAGTCACATCTTTTTAAATTCACTCTCTACAAAGCTGTGCACTTGAACTACAATGGACTGGGGATTGAAACGACTCTTTTGTCTCACACTGTGAATGCTGAGTGACAGACTGATGTAGCAACAGAGCATAGCAAAGAAAAAGTGTAAAACTAATGTTCAGAGATGTTCCTCTTCGACATTTAAATAAGGTGTCAAGGACTGAAGAGAGGTTCATCTGTCCTTCTGTCATCAGGGAGTCGAGAGCCTTCCCGGCTAATATTAGACATCTCTCCTCTACCCTTTTCTTTTTCAGTCAAGTAATGGGCTGGCTGAATCACTGACATGTGTCCACTTTAAAGCAATATACAATACAGTACACCCTAACAAGAGCCGTAGTTTGAGCGTCAAATAAATCTAAACAGCAACTTTATTTTTCCCTTACTTGACATGCAGCTTACGGTGCATGACGAGTGAGTGGCTTTTGATTTGTACTCATGCTGTACGTCCATGTTACCGCTTATCGTCATAACAGCGGTTGATGCATACAGCCTAATGTGTTTTTCTGTTGTATTTGATGAGATTCTCAGCAGGCTGCAAAAGGACTCTCCCACCACCTCCGCACCTACCTTCACTCACTGCTATGCTTTTTCCTCACAAAAGAATACTTTCTCATTTAAATGTATGCAAAAATGGCTTAAAGGCATGCACCAGCAGACACAGTTTGCTACTGGTGGAAATGCAGGTGTGGAGATGAGAGAGCAGCTAATGTGTAATTCTGTCCTCCGAGGCTTGCCTTAGGAAAGAGACAAAATCAGACTTGACTGACAAAACAATTCCATGTTGAAAATGTCTATCTATCTATCTATCTATCTATCTATCTATCTATCTATCTATCTATCTATCTATCTATCTATCTATCTATCTATCTCTGATTAGTATATTTGACAGAAAAGGTATTTACACAGTGAAGGACGCATTGTTTGTGTCCTTGATTAAAGTGATACTCCGCCCAAAATCTATCAAACACGCCCCCTCACAGGCTTTTAAGCGTGGCTTTGAAAAGTTAGTAGTTTTGTCCTTCACACGTCATGGCCAGCTGTGGTCCTGAATTCACATTGATTACAATGGGTTCTAATGTTTACTTGTTTTTAAGATGGGAAAAAGAGTACCAAAATATCAACAGGAACAAACTACTCCTGCAGAAAATCCACATTTCTTCACTTTGTATGCACAGAGTATGCATCAACGTATTCTCAATAATGGGTTTGTATATCTTCCGAAATATGACCGCTGTTCTATCAATGGTTCGTGTGATATCACACGAAATATGACTGCCGCTCTATTTAATGTTGTTAAATGGATGTTAAATCGCTCTTTTAAACACATGGTTAAAGTTGTGAAACTGAACTACTTAGTTAGTTTTAGGCAACAAAACAACTTGGTCCGGTTCGGAAAAGTACCAGGGTTTGGATTAACTACTTAACTACTACATGATGTATCTACTACGGAAGTTAATTTAGGTTAACTTAAAATAACAACATTGACACAAACACCGGTCTCCTGGGTGAAGATGTTTTTTGTTTGACCCTAAACAGACCTTTTAGGTTTTTATACTGCGTCGCTTTGCTTCCTTATTTCCTCCCGTCATAATTACTACGGCCACCAGAGGTCGCTAACAACAAACATCAATGTGGGACATAATATGCTGCACCTCCTGGCTTACAATTGCATGTGCTATCTACAAATTGGAGTGCATTAATTTTTGTAGGTAAAACTATGAACAGTGAGTGAGAACAGCCTGATAGGGAAGGGCTGCAGCTAGCAAATGTTTCCATTAGTACTTAATTTGCTGATTATCTTTTTAATTCAGTGATTAATTGCTTAGGACTAAGATTTCCCAGAGCCCAAGTTGACATCTTTAAATTGCTTGTTTTGTCTGACAAACAAACAAATCCCCCAAATTGTCAATTTACTGTGACATAAGAAAATAAATGCAGCAAATCCTAAAAGTTGAGAAGCTGGAAGCAGCTGTTTTTTATGCTTGAAAAATGATTTCCATCAATCAAATTGATTATAATAATTAGTAATTAATAATTCTAATCCACTGATGCACTAAAGCACGGAGGCTGGAGACACACATGCTCCTTTAACAATGGAGATGAATGGAGATGGTTGTTGCTTGTGCATTTGTTTGAACTTCAGTACACGTGTTTGAGCATATGGATGAACAGTGGAGGTTTTATTCACTCACTTCAACATTGTTCAAGTGCGACTCCTCGACCTGAGTGCAGCACAGAACCACTATATAAAACATGAAAGTGTGTGAGTAATGTTAGAGTAAGCATCAAACACGCTATTACATTTGAAACACTGTATTAATTGTTGAACCACAGATATTTAAAGCTGTGTGGCTGCAGTCTGAATGCTGCTGATTTAATTTGCAAGCTGGAGAAAATATCACGGCAGCCAGCAGACGCCTGCTCTGTGTAGTACAGGGATCGAGTTGTTTCCAGTGTTGTTCTGTTCTTCAGACTCCTCATCAATGCTCACAAATTCCCTCGTGAAGAAATGCAGCGTGGGTGTTATTACTGCGTTTTGAAAGCATGTGCTTCAATCGCTTTTTGAGTTCGGCAGTTGGAGCGTGCTACGGCCCGGCAGCGCACACACTGATTCATCATGACAACGATGGAGGGAAAAAAGTGGAAAATAACTAGAATTATCCTTGAACACCTAAGCCAAGTCATAATGCCTAAGTGCAAAGTTTCTGAGCAGAGTCAGTGATGAAATTCCTGAATATTTATGACAAGTGGGAGCAGGCGGAGGAGGATATGTGACATTTTTGTGACATTAACTTAAAGCTGAAATCTGTAATTATATCTTTTATGTCAATTTGCATGCAGTGTGGCGAAGCAGTAAAAACAGTGAATGGTTGGAGACGCTCCCCCTGCCGCTGAGATCAGGTTTGTCGGGTGCCACCTTTCTGGTTGACATTATCACTGCTGTCTAACCTCATCACTTCAATATGGACTAAATATTACAGTTCACATTACATAGTTGGTCACTCAAAGTTATGATTTATTAAAAGATTCAGTGCCATGGATACTAATGTGGTAAAATACATTGTTATATTGACATAATTATAATATAACAATGTGCTAAAAATAGAGCATATATTGTTCTAGTACAAAAACATGCAAAGAATAAATATAGAAACCATCTTGTCAACAGTGATGTTGTAAGTGCACTCATGCATACATGTTAAGAAAAACATGAAGGCAGCAGCCCAACTACATTAATTAACTGATCTTCACTAGAAAAAAATAATAATAATTATTATAATTTCTGAAACAAGAAATAAGACATTACTCCATGTAAAAATGAATAGTTGAATACATAAGCAGTAAAAAAAAGTTGTTCACTTCAACACGCTATAATTTTGCTGCTACTGCCGTTTTGTACAGTAGCTTATGGTGGCTAATGTTAGCGTTAGCTTTGTAACTGACCCATGGATGTATTATAAGGACTGGACACCGGATCCCAAGATTTAGAGAGAGAATTACTCGCCTGGCGCATCGGCCAAAAATGTTCCTACACTTCTTCTGTGACTGAATATGTGCAGTAGTGTTTCTCCCACTGGCCCCGCCCCCGAGATTGGGGTGACATCACAGGTTTCGAAATCGCTTTTCTCGGCTCGACAAAAGTTTTACAAATATAAAAAAGTCCACGGATTAAAAATTCATAATAGAAAGAGTCAACAGTTTTACAGACGTCTCTTTTGCAGTGGTGGTCTGAAAATGTTTTTTTCCATTGCAGTCCCGTGAGTGACCACTGGAAAAAATCCAGTTCTTGTTATACATCCATGAATTGACTTTACTGAGTCAGTTATCTGACTTTAGCTGCATTTCCACCAAGCAGCGTTACACACTACATTTCTTGCATTTCCATTGTCAGAAGTTGTGCATTGTTGTGTACCAATAGAACCACTCCATTCTGTTGAGGTACCCAGCTCACTGATCCGGTATTAAAAGGCAGAGTTAGAAAATACTGCAGTCCACTGATGGGTAACGTCACAACAATAGGAATACACACCCAGTGCTAGTTCCGTTAAAGTGTGTGTGGAGTCTTTCCAAACTCGTATGATTTCCCACATATCAGGCAATGCAGTGGAAGATATTTCCGTCCCCTGGCTCACATGTATCCTGCCTCAACCTACTTTAATGTTGCTGTCAATTCATTCTTGGGCCAAATCAGTATGTTGCAACACAAAACTCGACTATCTCTCAGCTGACTAGTTACCCGACAATTCGGAAAGCTGAAAAGATTTCTCTCTCTGAGTTCCTCTCAGGGATCGAGTCAAAAGGGCAGAGGTAGTTCGGTGAGATTGTATTAAAAGTTGAACTTCTACAATGGTCTCATCTGTATGTAGCCATGTATCATTTGTTCACACCTATTGCAATTGAATCGCACTGCTAAAGTGACTCTCCGTGGTGCCTTGTTGCAGGAGCACTTCCCCATCTGACTTGCAGAGAATGAGCAACGTTATTGCCTGGCCTAGTTCCTCCAGAGGCATGCTAATGGAACTATTTGGCAGCTTGCCTCCGGAGGCAGGAGGGATGGACTTGTTTCACTTGATGTCAGTGTGGGGATCTGGAGGAGAGAAGAGAATTGCAGGTTGGCATTGCTTCAATTGGTAGGAAGGGAGCAAAAGAAAAGACACCGTGCAATGTTTCGACCGCTAGACTGAGAGCCGAGCGCAGATTATTTGAGGGATTGTTTCACTTCAATTATTTTTGGTGGCTTAAGGTTACACCACCGTGCAGGACCTGTTAAGTCCATTCCCCTTGACCAAAAAGACATAAACACCTCAATTTAGATGTAACTCCACCATCTGTTACAGGTGAGCCAGGAGTGTATATGTTCCTCTACCCCATCCCAGCATAGAAACTCAACTGATTTGTACAGTAATTAAAACATTGAGCACTAATAGCTCACACATATGGTGCTGGTTTGTTGTTAGTGCCACTTGGTGTCTTCTCTGGAGCAAACAGCTGTGGGTGCTGATTACCAGGAACGGCCTTGAAATGCATTGCCAAGATTTTTTTTTTTTAATGTAATTTTTCTCCCTGCACGGCGGTCACCTTATTGCATAGGTGTAGATTCATTAAAAACATGAATGTAGCAGAAGACTTTTATTTTGAAGAAATTAACTCTGAGAACTCTGTAATAAAAATGGTATTTTTGTTGATTATGATGTCATTTCTTCGAGTATCTTCAAATGTGTCACTAAAGTCTACAACCTAAGCTAAACGTAAGTCAATAAACCATAATAATTGAAAAAAGTATTGAAATTGAGTCATACATTTTAAAAAAGGATACAAAAATCAAGTTTTACTAAATAAACACAAAACATACTAGACACACAAAGATTTCTATATGTAGAAACATGAAAAAAATATTTATAATTTTTTGTTGAAATATGCTTATTTGTATGAGCAGAGTGCAAAGGCATTTTCATGGTTTCATTTGTCATATTGATGATGATGCAAAAGACAGAAGCCTGAGCTTTCCGCCGCAAAAAAGAATGAATGCTCTAGATATTATGGTTAGTTTAGATCGATTCAAACAGGATCATGCAAACAACAATCTCCCGTGGGAGGTTCGTTTTCATGGGGTTAAAGACATTTCCATCATGAATTGGTGCATAAAAAATCACCAGAATGCAGGAAATTATGTGTTTAACGCTCAAAATTTCCTAAGGGACTTACCCCCCCCCCCCCACCCCCACAAAATCTACACCCTTCCTTGCTTGTCACCATATTGCCCTGTGGAGTGTATTTTCTTCACAGCTACTCGTCATTTCTGTCTTAATTTCAATAATGTAAAATGCACAGAATTTGCAGTGCCCTCCAGATTATCATGTCCTAAATGAGCCAAGACTAATGCCCGTTCATAAGACTATTGCTGGACACAAGGGTATTATGTTGAGACCCTCATGACTATGACTGGCTGTGACAGCCATGATGTGAATATTAATACATTACCTGTCTGTCTTCCCTGCAGCACTGGCACTGGTGTCCGGATTTAGCTGCATATATTTTCATTTAAATTGCACCTCCTGGATGTGTGTTTCCAAGTACTATTCTCAATGGTACAAGCTTGTAACTGACATTATAATCTCTGAGAATACTACAGTGCTCCAATCGCTCTCCTCTTTGGCATATCCCAGGGCAGCAAGCATGAAACCAGAGTGAGCTGAGCGCTGATGCTTGGCAGTCCTAGATGCCTGCAGCTCCACCATCTATCAGCTCAGCTTAGGTGGTTTCCACTGGTCAGCACTGTGGCACAGACTGACACAAACTGCCCTGACGGGACATTCAGGGACATATTACTCTTGTATGTTAAGTTTTATTACCCGACAGGAAGCCTTGTCCTGAAATGGCCTGATATTCGTCTTAGAAAAGTGCCGTGATGAATGTCGGAACCAGACATGGGACTCAAGTCATAGGTCTTGTCAAGTCAAGTCACTTTCTTTTTACCCAAACCGTGATCTTTGTGTTTTTTTGTTCCTACACCTACCCAGACCTTAAGCACAGCGTTGCCACGACATAAAACACAATTATTTAAAGGGGGCATGTTATGAAAAACTCTTTTTCAGTGCATGTGCACATCCGTTTGGGATTCTGGAGTGCCTAACAACCCAAAAACTGTGAAATAAGAAAACCTAGTCCGTGTTTTTGTGGGCTGCCATTAGAATATATCGCCCCCCATCTGAGTGTCTCCACCCACACCTTGAGAACTACCTTTGCAAAGGTGCACCATATTTGTCTCGCAAACCAATCAGAGCAGACTGGCCTTTTTCGGGAGGGGAGACTAAAGAGACACATTCTCATGATATGATATCATACGAAATGTATGCACAACAGTTCATATCAAATGAAATACGACCAATGTTGTATTTTTTAACGGGGTGAAACAGCTTTTCTTCGTGATCAAATTTTACTTTTATTTCTTAATTAACATTAAAACAGAATTATACAATCAAAAAGACAACTTGCTTTCTTACAATATCAAAAAGTACATAACAAAAAAAAGAAAATCAGTAAATCTACAAAATGCACAATGCAGAACAAAAATATTAAAAAAATGTAGTTTAGGCAAAAAAGTTTAGGCAATAAAACGACTCGGTATGGTTAGTTAAAAACCACTGGGATTGCATTAAAATCCACTACTTCCGTGTTAGAAATAAAGCTGTCACACACAAAAACACAACAACATAACAACGTATACTGGATGCAGTTACATCGTGACGGAGGACGTCACATAACTAACGGACAGAGTTTAAATAACATTAAAAATCTGTAGTGTTGGCAGAAGAATAGAAGAATGCAGTAATGTTCTACTAAAGCAGTTTACTTCAACAGGAAGCACATACAAATACACAAGTTATTTTCGTAGCGGGTATCCAGCAGTCACCATCTTTACTCACTCTGTATACTGTACAGGTATCTGCAGTACTGCAGTAGTGCCACCTAGTGGTAGAAAGCAGCATAATAATAATAACAGAACACAACAAAGTCTTGTGATTCGAGTCATCATGTCAAATCAAGTCTTTACATGTAACTTCCAAGTCGAGTCAAAGGTAATTTTTTTCTGTCAAGTCAAGTTACAAATCACATCTTTGGCTTGAAAACTGCAGTATCTGTGGGTACACTTGTGAATGCAATTGTGGTCTTTGTGAAGTGACAGAACAGCTTGTGGTTCTGGTCCCCTTTTTGAAGAGGGTTAACACAATTTATGTGAACTTCTGATCTATCAAAAACAGACATTTCCTTTTAATGGTTTGACAATCAATCCTGACTCTGACTGTCGGATGTGCTGGAGTAAAAATGCCAAGTTCATTACGAACAGATGCCACAGCCTGAAGAAAAAAAAACTAAGCCCTGATATCAGAGGGAATGGAGATAAGAGCGGAGGATTACTAGCCTGTCGACATACTGAGAAGAAATCAGACGGCCCAGTGAAGCTGTCTGTGGCATCAAAGGTCGTCCTTATTAAAGATTATTATGAAAAGGCTTGAAGATACTGTCAGATGAGTGGATTACTGTGGAAATATAGTCCAAAAATGGCAAATGGCAAACAGGAGGTAGAAGGTCAGGTTAGCTGGCTGATCAACCAACCAGAGGGGCGAGGGTTTCATCTCGGGTGCACACAGTGCTTCTGTCAAAGGTGCCCCAGAGGTGCTCCTAAGTATATTTGTCACTGATGATTAGGAATCGGCGGGATATAGAAGGGGTTTTATGAATGCCAATGCTGACTGCTTAAGGTGCTTCATCACTGTTTACTTAGAATCCAATTTATCATCGACCTGCAATAGGAAAGTCAGCAAAATTGTCCACTTACACAGAAAGTGCTGCATCAGAGAAAGTTTAATAGCAGCGCTAATGCCTGCAGCCAGAAAATGGCTCTATCATAGAGCATTGATCAAGATGGACTAAATATAGAGAACTTCATTGTAGCACAAGTAACATTGCTTGAATCTAAGGCTACTTCAGCAACAGAAGATACAATTATCCCTTTGTGCATTGCCATTTGTAGGATTTCCATAAAGATCTGGCTGCAAAAGCCAGATTTATCTGATTCTTCCAGTTAAATTTCCTGCAGGTGAGTGAAACGAAGAACAGAGCAAAGTTAATCTGTTATGATGTTGGCCGTTTGAACAATCCATTGATTCAAATCAGAAACTTAACAGTATTTTCCACTCTACCTCCTCAGGATGCATCCAAAAAATGCAAGAGAGGACTGTAGGAGTGTTGCACGCCGGCTTTGTAGAGATTATCTGGGCTGTAAAAGGTGATAGAGGATATTCTCCCCTTTTTCTTCCTGTATGGTGCTGTGCTGCGGCGGCTACAAATTGGAGCCTCTGTAATGGGATGCAGAACAGTGACAAATGGCTTCTTTTACAGTATATAGGCTCATCCCTCTGACTTTGCCTCTGTCCTTGACATTTTCTGTTGGAGACCGATGTTCGCTACAGTTTGACTTATAATGGCAGGGTGTTAAAACACTTAGGCTATTCCTTTTCCCCTGGACGTCGAGCTAAACATCTTCATCAGGAGTGCTGACATTCTGCAGTTGAGTCTCTCCCTATGTGTGTCTCTGTAGATAACTTCCTGGTTCTAGTCAAGGCTATCAAATGAAGGCTGAGACACGGGTCTCTGACCCCATGGGAGCTATGGGATATGACACATGCCAGCGTGGTCTCACGAAATGGCAAAATAGCACGGCAATTTGTTAAAGGGGGGGGGGGTTTGTATGGAGTAGTGAATGAGAACTGGGTGTAAAATGATACACGGAAAGCTTGAAATGTGTTACATGACACGCAAAACACAGCGAAACGTGGCATGCTATTTATACGCTTTCCCTTGAGATCATATTGCACATGAGAAATGTAACTGGAGCCGCGATGTCGGAGGGTTACAGCAGACGTAATCTCTATAAACAGATTCTGCATAATGTAGCATCTGTAGGCAACGGCAGCGTATTTTCGTATAAAATATATTCCATCTATTTCAATCATCCCCATGTTCTGTGATCGTGCGCCAGCTATTGAGCCTTTCGGCAAGTGCATGGGTCCTTGAATTCCTTGAACGTTTGTGAATTTGAAGGAAAAAAATCTTAATAGACATGGGTCATTGAAAGTGCTAATTTGATGATTAAGAAAAGGTGTGTGAATCCTGACATGGTTCCCACATGTCCTTGAAATCCTTGAAAGTTTGTGAATTTGAGAGAAAGAAAATTCAAGGCCTAAAAAATCTTGAAAAAAGGCCTTGAAAGTTTTAGAAAATATAAACATACATAGACAAGGGTCATTGCAAGTGTCTGAATTTGAATTTACAGTAAATAAGGTTCTGCTGTCTGCATGTGTGTCTCCTGCATCTGCATCATTGTTTCACGTTACTTCTCATTATAACAATTCTCAGTGTTGTAACAGTAATTAACCTTGATCCGTATCTCAGACTATGGTGTGTTGGGTCCTTGAATTTGAGGGAATTGGGCCTGGAAAGTCCTTGAATTTGATGTTGGTAGAGTTTGAAGGTCTTATAGCCTGCTTGGTTTTGTTTAGCATCACTGCCAGTCTAACACGGCTGCCGCTCCTCAGCCTCTTCCTCGTTAGCATACCGAACATGTGTCTGCCAGCGTAATCATTTGATTATAATCAAATCTGTTATTTACACCTAGTATTAACATGCAGTCTGTATCTGGGTTTATCTGGATTTGATCACTGGCTTATCTTTGCATTAAAATCTGATATTAATAAGATTTCTCGTTATCTCGATTCTGCCTACATTGTGATCATATCTCGATATGGAAATTATGGAGGCGGATCTGTCAACAACATACAAACAACAAACATGACACCTGGCAGGACAAGGGAAGCAATGCTGCTGTGTATGAGATCTATACTTATTTTTGTAGCTTTTCAAATGGGGTCAAAGTCAAGCTCTCTTACTGAAACTGCCATGTAAACATGTACAGTATACACGTTAACCAGCTCATCTTGATTGCATTAAGGTCTTAATTGAATTAAGTTAAATCATGATTGATGGAGGCAATTTACTGATGACTTTGGCATATGTACACCTCAGTCTGCTTTCTTTTGATGTTTTGATTCTGTGCTGCAAAGCCTCAATTTCCCTCCTGTATTCTTTGCCTTACAAAGAAATAACACCTCCTCCTATAAACTTTCTCGATTATCAGGCAACGATGTGGGTTTATTGCAGGGTTGGGGTTCCTGTGAACCACATAAATCCTTTAATCATGCTATTACCTTAATTGGGCTACAGTAATGCTGGCATGTACACTGTAATAAAGTAATTTTCTGCTAAAGGAGCATAGAATTGGCTCTCCTACTTGCTGCTTGCGACACAACTGCAAGGAGGATAAGCACTTTTTGCCCAACTCTGTGCAGCACTCCGCTGTATTTGCACATTATTCAACTGTTCAAATAGTCCGCTGAATGATTTTTTTGATGCCCCGGGGAGGCCCTGCGGTCGGGTGTCCGTGTATTCTGTACATAAAACGAGCCGTTTCTTTTAATTGTCTCTTTCCCCAGGCCAAGCTGACCATTTGGCTGACCTAAAGGAATACGTGGGCTGTAGAGTCTTTGCCAGTGCTGACGGGGGTGGTCTCCACACATCGTAGGCTGGAGCACTCTTGCTTTTATGAAAAACAAAAAGAAGATTTTTGTCACATTTGTTGGGGTTTATATTCTCACATACAATTGAAAAAAGCATCTTTTAAATACCAACACAGGAACAGCTACCATGTTGCCTGAATTTTCAGTACAAGTTCTGAATTTTAACAAACCATCTAGCAGGTTAAAGGGATACTTTGCAGATTTTCTGTGTCACTGCAGCGTGGGCAGTACATGCAGATGAATGGCGCCCAGCCTCCATCCGTGCCGCCAGCGCCCGGAGCTCCCCGCTCAGTATCCCTTTAATGTTATTTGAATAAATATACTGCCTATTTTTCTGTAATGCCCCATGTTTAACGACATATCACGGTTGCTAAAAAGAACAAACAATCTAGTTAATGACTGTCTATTATTTACAATGCAATTTTTTATTGCATTTTCATTTATTTTATGAGATATATTTACCAGTTACTGATGACGACCAGAACCAGATACCTGCCAAATATGAAGCAGTCAAATAATACTTCCTGCTTTATGAGCTGACGAGGATCGAGGATCGAGGATTTATCCAACAATTGAGTGGATTTATTGGATACTGAGGCCTGCAAAAGATGACACCGGTTGCGGAGGACTTGTTGGGATATAGTGTTTTATTGTCAGTGTTTTTTAACCCTAACACGACCAAGTCTGCAATCACACAACCGTCTTCAGTTGTCTGATGATATGAAGTCATAAACGTGGGAATCTCTCCCATCTAAACCATCCATCACATATGACATATGGCATCATCTTAAAAATCCTACTGCTTTCAGAATTATCTGTTTGCCCGGAGAGCATTGACAACTGAGTGTTCATGATGCAAATATTAACAAGTCCTCCAAAACATACGATCACATAAGTCATTTGTTCCTCCTCTCTAATACTGTGGAAAATTAGCGGAAATACAATCCATGTTTTCTGTCCTCATACCTACACCAACAGTTGTGGTTTTAAACTTTAATTATGAAACAGCTGCAGTTTTGTTCGGTTTAGGCGACAAAAGTACTTGGTTAGGGTTAGAAAAAGATTGTGGTTTTGGTTAAAAACAATGCATTTTGTTATGGTACTTCACTTTGTAACACAGGTTGTTACGTTAAGTTAAAATAACTCATTTACTTTTATTTTCAAAAGGGTCAGTGTGTGTTTGTCTGACCCATCCACCACCGCTCCCGCCCACACTAAACCGTCTTTCGCTATCTTATTATTACGCTACATGACTTCCTGCTTTGCTCCCGTCATAATTACTATGGCCACTAGAGGGCGCCGCCCAACAATAACCCTAAATATGGGTCGTAATTGCTATGGTGTCGTACAGACAGTTGCACAAATAGTGTGTGAAAAGAAAAGGGCTGTGCTAACTTTTTGGGCTTAAAATGAGTGTTTAAATTGTCTGTATTTTCTGAGCAACTTGTATCAGACCAAACTATTATACAGTGTTGTGCAAGAAGCCATCAAGCAACTGATTGTTGGACATTATCATCCTTAGAGGTCTATGCTCTGGCTAACAGGTTTATAATAAGTACCACAGATCTAGTTGGATATGAATGATAGATGTTAGTTATACTTTCTCTTTTCTGTTGCTTATTTTCTGCATCTTCAGTAATCCACGTTCCCACATTGGATCCAAAAAGCAGCAGGCCTCTTTGCTTTCTGCCCTCTCTATCTCTGCCTCTCTTTCTCTTTTTCTCCGTCTTCCCTCGGTTTGGAGAAATGTATTCCCATGGTGGCTTCTGCTGCTTGAAATGCGCTGACTTCAGCATCTGATCTCAGAACAACTCTTGTGATCAGGAAGGATTCGTACTTGTCAGGATCGCCTACTGCTTCAGTACCCCCTTCTTTCTAGCCCCTCTTATTTTCCTCACATCCTCTTTCTTCTCTCCCTCAGCATAATTTCCTTTTATTCTCAAGCTGCCCGCCTGCAGTCTGTTCTGTCTGCCTCTTCTCCCATTGTCTTATTATTACTTCTGAGCTTTATAACATCAGCTTTACAACTTTTCATGACGGTCCAGTCTTATGAAAAATTATCCAGCTTGAATTTTCTCTGAGGCTATACAGAATAAATGTACGAGTCATTCTACAGTTTAGAAGCGATTTCTCATATTCTGGCTTTCATTGTAACTGTATGTACAGACTAATAAATGGTCATGTTTTGTTCTATCAAGGGTTTGGGGCCAAAGATATTTGAGCTAATCAATTTTAATAATATCCACATTTCCAATAACTTCTGAGCTACACCAAAGTTGTGTCACTCCATGTGTCATGAACCACAGTGAGAGTTCATACAGCAGTCGAATATTCAAAGAATGATAGACGAACCCACGGAGGATAAAGTGGAAGACATCAGACCGTGTAACCCAGATCTATTTGGGCATCACAGTGGCTAAGTGGTTGAACTGTCACCTCACATCAAGAAGGACTATAGTGCTTGTCGCCACGGTGCTTTCTGTGCGGAGATCACATATTCTCCATGTCGCCGCGGTTCTCCAGTTTCCAGCCAGACTCCACAGACATGAAATTCAGTGCGACTGGGGATCTTAAATGACTTTTAGTTAAGAATGGAACTGCATGTCTGTTCCGGTTGGTTCCCTCCTTTAATCCAGCAGAACATGAAGAATGAAGAAATGAAGTTTCAGTACACCTCAAGACTAAACAGTGCATCATGAAACTACCTTCATTTAAATGACACCTTGACACAGCGTTGTTGAGAAGATGCTGTGTGTGCAGAAGGAGGGGCAAAGGATGGGGGTATGGGGCCTTGATTTATCCGTATCTGTATCACCTGAGATCCGCCAAGTTGTAAGATATATATACAGAACTAGTCTGGCTTGCTATGTAAGCAGTGCTAAAGCCTTCTGAGGAAACCCCAGAGGAAGTCCCTCCTCCCCTGCATGTGGTTCTCAAAGTCTTACATTTTTAGCTAAATGTACTGTTTTATTGCAAGATATGTATTTTTACTATATTTCCATATTTGTAGTTTATTGTGGTTTATGATACTGAATTATGAATTTATTATACTGTACATTTATTATACTGAACATTTATTATACTGTACATGTAAAAGCCCAACTAGGGACAAGAGTTGAAAATTAGTAATAGCTATAAACTCTGTGCAGCACATCAGTTTTCATACTGTATGTTAAATTGCATCATCCGTATCAAATGAAAAAAATTCAAATTCAATGTTTAGTCACTCAAACAAACCACATGTTTAAGGTTAGGGAAAGATTGTGGTCTCAATTAAATATTTATAAAATCAAAAGTGACTTGAAGCATGAGACATGACACGTTTACTTTCTTTAAATTTAACCAAAACCATAATCTTTCCCTAACCGAAACCACTGGAGTCTCTGGTGTCAAAGTCTTGCACTTTGTACCATCAACCTCTCTTGATGTGACACAGTTATTCTTCTGTCAAAGAAACATTGTGGCTGAAATAATCAAGGTAGCAGCTATGTTTCCTGACATACCGTATGTACAGAGATGTAGGACTATGGAGTGCTGCAGCAACAATGTCAGCTCCCCATACAAACACCTTAATCCATCCACTGTGTCTTTGTCTTTACTCTCTCTCTGCTTTTAATATGAGAGAAAACGTTCATGTTTTCCACTGGCCAACATGTGTTCACCCTGTTTATTTTTACTTAACATGGGTGGTTTTGATTTTCAGGTCGTTGTCTTTCTGATGATATTTGACAATTTGATTTTAAGAGTTTAACTGCTGCTGCTGTTATGCAGCATCATTTGGGGTAGTTTGTTTGGGAGATTTTCTAAAACTTTCTATAAAAAAAACCCCTCCTTGCTTCAGGCAAAAATCATACAAACCTTGATACCAATGACAGATACGGTCAAACAAAATATACCTGCATATAAACTGAGAGAAAATACTAATAGTCAATATACCGGAATCAGATCATGATTTTGTCATGAATCTTTTCATTAAGAGTTATTATCCTGCACTTAAATCTTACTTCTCATTAATGGATGTCTGATTAGATTGATTTCACACTTTCTCAGCACGTTTTTTTTTTTTCTTTTTTTGTCAACTCAAGGGCTAAGCTGCTTGCAGTCTGATCCCTGAGATGGAGGGCAGCTCTTACAGTGCTGTATAAGCTCTGAGAAATCAATACGTTTTTTTGAGTCGTATTACTCTACTCTGTACAAACTGAACCTCCAGCAGAGAAGAATAGCATGGGATACGTTCTAAGTAATAGCCTTGAGCCTCTAACAATTACCCAAAGGCTGCTGCAGAATTAATTCAGCCTACAAAACTTTGAAATTACTGTTGCAAGTTATTATTGCAATAAAGATTTTTGGCATACCCAAATATAAAAACTTATAACAGAAGAACTGTAAGACCAAACTTCATTTATGGGGCTTCATCTGAAAGGTAACATCTTCTAATTTCTGAAAATGTGCGTGACTAAAATAAAACACAAAACTACATTAGTTAAAACGTGCAGGCTCAAAACTGTTTTATTTTATTGTGTTTATTGTGTTATTGTGTTTACTGTTTAATTATTATTTTATATCACTGTTGTCCCTGAAAGTCTCCAAAACCTTTCCAAGAGGCCAAATTGTGCCAATTGCTTTTACTCACTTCTGT